>JAQQTP010000076.1:605000-835000 GCA_029884605.1 Ormosia emarginata | reverse complement strand
CCTTCCCTTTTCTCCATAAAAATTAAAAAGTAAAAGGTCATTTCCTTAGGTGGTGATTTTGTGGGTTAGAATGTTTGTCACTCTGTTACACATAAATTTAGATTGGAAAAATACTAAAATTGACATATTGGAGAAGAGTAATTTTTTTTATTGATTTTCCAATCTATTATGCCTATAACCTTAATGATTGTGTTTAGTTGTGGTCCTTTGAAATTATTGTTACTTATTCTTTTTAAGTACTTATTGTCATTTTTTCCTTCTCATCTTTACCAGAGTTTTTGTAACAATATGCAAATTTTAAAAATTTTGTAACATCTTTTAATTTTGTCTTTTGTTGTTATTAACTTGTTTATAGTTCTCTGTTTCTTTTTCTTATGTCAGTTGATTTCCATCGAGTATAATGATCATCTTGCAGGAGTTATAAAAGCCATTTCTGGGTACTTGTACTTAATAGTTCAAGCTTTTGGTTATATTGTTTCTTTGACATGGTGTCATGACTCATAACCTAGTTAACCGTGTTGCCTAGAGTTCAATCTTTGCCATGTTCAGTCTTATGACTGATTTGGTCATGTTTACTGTCAGTGCACACAATAGGCAGTTGTAAGTGTGGTCTTTCTCCACATTTTAAACGCAGTGGGCTTTATGTGAGGGTTTGTGTCAGTTATAAAATCCTTTCTTTGGTTCTTAGCAGCATATGCCTTTACGTGTAGTGGTTCCTCAACACACTTCATTGGTTTAAATTTTCCTGTTGAACTCTTTGATGCAATGGCTATGGCTGTGACATGTATGTATTATGTTCATGTCTGTGGATGACATATGGCATCATTCATGCTTGATTGTATTTATGTGTTTTGTTTGCAGGCTCTTTCTGCTCCTGTTTTATCAGCTGTTGTTGAGCGTTATTACAAGGTCACTGCAGAGGCCTTGAGGGTATGTGGAGAACTTGTCCGTGTTGTGCGGCCAAACATTGAGGTGTGTTATATATCCTCTTTGGACTGGGAAATAATGTTATACCTATTTCTAATAATCAGAATGGCATTGTGGTGTAGGGGTTTGGTTTTGATTTCAGACCATATGTTCATCCCATATATAATGGGATTAATTCACGCTTAATAAACCAAGATCAGGATCAGGTTAGTAGAATATTTTGTAGAAGGATTTTTATTATATTTTTATCATGCATAACCTTTTCCCTCTCCAGGAGGTTAAGGAGTGTGCGATCTCATGCATGGGCCTCATTGTGTCAACATTTGGCGACCATCTAAATGCCGAATTACCTGCATGCCTTCCCGTACTTGTTGATCGGATGGGAAATGAGATAACCCGACTTACAGCTGTCAAGGTTGGCCAGTTGAATCTTGTGTTATATATCCTCTTTGAAATTGTTATGACTTGCGACTTGGGATGTAGAAGAACTGTTAATAGCATGGTAGTCGGAATTGCATGAATTGAATCCCTGATTCATGTGATTCAATGTGGTTCATCAACCCTGCCATTCAGATAGCAAGGAGTTTCGTTTTTGTGCTAGAATCGCACAGAGAATCGCCGATCGTGCAGGAATTGTCGGAATTGCGATTTAGATGAGGACCGTGCAATTCTTGCACCGCTCACCAGTCTACACAGCGTCTCTCTCGTTTTCCAGCCATTCCTTGCACAGAGCCCTCGGACGAGGCTTTTCCGACGACGCCCAGCTGTCACCGCCTCCATTTGTCTGCTCCTAGCTGCTGTTTGGCTTTGTAGCCGTCACTGCCATGGCTACCAGTAGACGAAGTGTCATATAGAAAGAAGGGAGAGGCAGAGGAAAACGAAAAGGGAGAGATAGAATGCAAAACGACATTAGGTTTAAAAATAAAAATACAAAAATTTAAGAGCTGCTGCCCACTAATTAAAATGCACAGCTTGCATTCTCTCTAATGCCCATTCTCTCTAATACCCAGGCACACACAAGTGTTCCTTACTTAAGTAGATACAAAAAATTAATACCAGTCTTTTAAAATGGATTAATTCACTCATTTATTTAGACTCTAGTAATAAGTTATTTGACTTTGAAATAATTTAAATGTTTATAGTGTTTAATGTGAAAAATATATTTTATATTGTTATTAATATTGATCATGAATATTTGAAAAATAGGCTTTCCCAATTGCGATTTGACTCCCGTTTTGATAACCATGGTTAATAGTATAGTAATAAGGAAAGTCTTATGTAAATTGTAAGGAAAGTCATAAGGGTTGAGTGATTTCTTGTAATGTACCCAAAGTAAAGGGTATACTTGTTTTTTGCTGGTCATGATTTTTAGTATAGACAGAGGTCTTAGTCAGTGTTATATACAACAATCCTTCTAACTAACTATTAAGGCTTCATTTGGTGAACATGATATGATAATGCATGATAGTATAAGGTAGTAAGATATGATTTGATAGTATAAAAGAGCTTATAAACTCTTATCATATCAAGTGTTTGGTAATTATTGTATAACTAAACTGATTGTAGATTTAAATATTTTCTATGACAAAATTGTCCTTTATTAAAAAAATTAAAAAAAAAATCAAAGAAAAATCCTAGCCTTCTTCTCTTCTTTTCCAGAACCGTTCCCATTCTCCACCAAGATACAGATCTGGTTTTTCTATTTTTGTCCCAAGTCTAAATACAGATCTAGTCCCTTTCTTCTCTTTTAATCTGTTCCAATCGCTCAAGCTAGTGGCAAGGAGTTGGCAAACAGAGCCAACAGCGGCACGATGGCACAACAGGTGTATGGCTGTTGGCGGACTGGTAGCAGGGGGTGAAGGAGCCAACGACAGTGTGCAGTGGTTGATGTGAGGATACTAATGGTGACACAACATTGAAAGGAGCTCGTGCTTCATGGTGTGCAACTCGATGGCAACTCATGGCACCTGCTGGTGGTGGGTTATGACCTTGTTGGAAAGACTTGTGGTGACGTTGATCGCGGCTCGGTTCATGGTTTTGTCTTTTTATTGCTTTGGTCCTTTTCGTTTTTTCTTCTGTTAGGCAAGGAGCAGATCGATCGGCATAGATGTTAGATCTATGAGTTCTCTTTCATTTTGTTGGGTCTTTCTCTGTCATAAAACAAGAAACCAATTACAGCAACCATTTTTTCCGACGATGGTGACATTGAACAACGACAATAACTCACCTAATGACTGACGACAACAACATAGATGGTGCCAACCATATTCTCCGGCTCGTTTCCGTCATAGTGCCGACGCCGGTCATCTTCTATGGTGGCTCTCCGGCACAGTGGCAACATCAGTTTGCCTCACTATTGCCTTTTGGGTGGTGCCAACATTGGCTGTTGCAAAATCAGAGGCATGTATGGGGGAGATGAAGGGTAGTGTTGGAATGGAAATCTTATCAGGTCTTATCCTATGGTGGGGGGAAGGATAAGTTTCTCAGGTTATAATAGGATAAAAAAGGCTAACCTGATATGGCTATACAATCATGTGAATGCATCAAACATTTGATAAGACTAGTAGTATTAGCTTATATTATCAGATCTTTCTTATACGATACACCAAACACAGCCTAAGTAATTAGTGAAATATCGTGTTCACTCTTTGTCTCACATTTTTTTTTTCAATATAAATAATTAGAATTTATTTCAAGTATTGGGACTTTATCTGTGCATTACTTTGTTGGCCGCCCCTCCCTCCTTTATATGATCCATAGTGGGGGTGTTCAAAACCCAAACTAAACCATTCTGCTGAAGAACCCGAGCAAAATTAACTGGGTTGGTTTGTCTTTAATAGATTAGTGGTTAGGTTCGGTTTCTAATTTTGAGAATTTTGCTTTTGGATTTTTTGTATGGTTGAGGGGATTTTAAAACCAACTACCCGACTCAAACTGATATATACATTGTATTATTTATTTTTAAAATATGTTCAGTCATACCCATGCCTTTGTCATTAATTCTGACTGGTATTAGTGGTGGTATTACTATTCTCTTTTTCCGAAAGTTTTCCGTGCATCTTCTTTATTTCCTTATCATCTTGTTGTTTGTGAATTTAAACGAAAACTTAATTATGGAAATGTGTGCCGGAACTGGATTTTGTCATAGAATATTGGGAACATTCAGAGGAAGTGTGTAGTGAACCAAAGTTTGGTTACATGCTCCATGTATCTCCTCTTCACTGTTCTCTTCATACCCATTACTCATTCTTTAACCCACTGTTTCCGTGCCCTTCTTCAAAGCACATCTATTTTCTCTGCTTGAAGCAGGAATCAGAAAAGGGAACTATAAAACCAACACCGAAAATTCAACCCTAGAAACTTGCAATTAAAGAGAGATTTCAGGCTTCTTCACTTATTGTCTTTTTTGCTTCTCTCTATAATTACATCGCTTAAATTGCCACTCTGAAGCTTCATGAAATATTTTCTGCTGCTTCAAAACTCAGCCATTGTTCCTGAACCGAGCGGAGCTCTGATAGTGCAGTTCAGCTAAAGAGTTATATCTGTCAATGAATTAATTAAATCGGTTTTGGTGTAAATTTCACTACATACCTAAACCAAACTGGGGACTGAACACCCCTCATCCAGAGTAATTGCAATTGGGTGTGCATCATTTTAGCTGGCTATATTTGTATTGTGCTCCTAGATGCTTACCAGAAAAATGTTAGCTCGAGTACTTTTCTGTTTTGCAGTTGTCTTGAATATCAGGGTTTTCTATGCAGGCATTCGCCGTCATTGCTGCTTCTCCACTTCGGGTGGATCTATCATGTGTTCTGGAGCATGTAATAGCAGAGTTGACAGGGTTCCTACGAAAAGTAAGCAATTCTTCTCACAATAATGTGCTCATCAACTTATGATGTATTTTATTGAAATTTCATGTTGTACTCTATTTGAAGTCATTTTTCTTATAACTTTCTGTGAGTTTCCCACTATAAGGGGTGAAATATTCTGAGCTTTCCTTTACTGGTTTGCAAACAGGCTAATCGTGCACTAAGGCAGGCAACCTTAGGAACCTTAAATTCACTCATAGTTGCTTATGGTGATAAGATTGGTTCGTCTGCTTATGAAGTTATTATTGTAGAGCTGTCAGGACTAATTAGGTTTGTCTTACTAATATACTCTCTGTATATTGACATAGGCAATGTGGATTGACTGACCCAGCTTTTTTTCTTCTTATTTTTATTGCCTGTGTTCCAGTGATTCTGACTTGCATATGACTGCTCTTGCCCTGGAACTCTGCTGCACATTAATGGGTGATAAGAGGTCAAGTCCAAGTGTTGGTTTGGCTGTCAGAAACAAAGTTCTTCCTCAAGCTCTAACATTAATTAAAAGCTCATTGCTGCAGGGGCAAGCACTTTTGGTACTTTTTATGCATATGACTGAACTTGTCCCATTTTATATGATATTAAATATATGCATGGTTAGGATTTTCTTTTTCTGAATGCTACAGGCTTTACAGAACTTTTTTGCTGCTTTAGTCTATTCTGCAAACACTAGTTTTGATTCTCTGCTGGAGTCACTACTTGCCAGTGCTAAGCCATCTCCACAATCAGGTGGCATTGTCAAACAAGCGTTGCATTCAATAGCTCAATGTGTAGCTGTTCTTTGCCTTGCTGCTGGTGATCAGAAGTGTTCATCTACAGTGAAAATGCTTATTGACATTCTCGAGGATGACAGCAGTTCTAACTCAGTAAGTTTTCTCTCCAGTATTTCTGCAATATAGTGAATGTTTTGTTGATAATCCATCTCCTTAATGCCTTACACAGGTGCAGCCTGCTCCGATTTAATCTGATCTTAATGCTTATGGATGTTGGATTACTATCAGTTTTATTCCTGTCACTTGCAATTTCTCATTTTTTTTATGGTTTTACTTTCTGTTAGAATATCTTCAGAGTATTTTAGACTATCTTTAGAATATCGTAAGAATATATTAGCATATCTTCGGAAGATCTTTAGAATATATTGTGAAATCAATTAGTCCTAACACTTTCTCTCTCACATTAAAATGGAGTAATACATCGCCTCTACAGTTTCCCTTTCAGATTGATCCTCATCTTCTCTAAGTACTAATCATTATGCTTTTTCCTTTTCAAAGGCTAAGCAGCACCTTGCCCTTCTATGTTTGGGGGAGATTGGCAGAAGGAAGGATCTAAGCATACATGCACATATAGAAAATATTGTTATTGAGTCCTTCCAATCTCCTTTTGAAGAGATAAAGTCTGCTGCCTCATATGCTCTTGGTAACATTGCTGTTGGTAATCTTCCCAAGTACTTACCTTTTATCTTGGATCAGATTGATAATCAGCAGAAGAAACAATATCTCTTGCTTCATTCTTTGAAGGAGGTGTTTTGCCTTGCACAAACCCTATCTTTGGTTGTGGTTGGTTGTGATTTCTTTCTAATATCTAATATATATGTGATTCTCTTGACCCTACCTGGCAGGTAATCGTGAGACAATCTGTAGATAAAGCAGAGTTTCAAGAGTCTAGTGTGGAGAAAATACTTAATTTACTCTTCAACCACTGTGAAAGTGAGGAAGAGGGGGTGCGCAATGTAGTGGCTGAGTGTCTGGGTAAAATTGCGCTTATTGAACCTGCAAAACTTGTTCCTGCACTCAAGGTATCTGAATTTTCTATTGGCTCCCTGTACTCAGGCTTGTGACTTGCATGTTTTATATTTGATGGTTGCGTTTGTATATTCTGAAATTTCTATAGGTAAGAACAACCAGCCTAGCTGCATTTACTCGAGCTACTGTTGTCATTGCTGTGAAGTACTCTATAGTTGAACGTCCCGAGAAGATAGATGAGATCATATACCCTGAAATATCATCATTTCTGATGCTTATCAAGGATAATGACAGGGTGAGTTTTTAATCACCTTACTGAATATTGATAAAGAAATGTAACACGCTATTTTCTTTTTGTTGTTTGTGTATTTTTGGCTTACTGGCAGATGCTTACATGGTTTGAACTTTATTGTTTCTGATTGTTATTATGAGCATGCAGCATGTTAGGCGAGCTGCTGTCTTGGCTCTAAGCACATTTGCACACAATAAGCCGAACCTCATCAAGGGGCTTCTTCCCGATCTGTTGCCTCTTCTTTATGATCAAACAATTGTTAAGGTAACCTGAATTGTGGCATTCTGTTCCATGGAATTCTGTTGATTATATGATATTACAATATAAACCTGACTTTATCTTTCCCTATGATTCTATCAAATCTTTAAAGTAATTTTAATATATCAAGTAATGGCTTTTTAGTCTACTGGTAGACGCCTTTAACGAGAGATCTTATGTTACTGGAGGTGGTCTGATTTTTATAATGAATTTCTGACAGCAAGAGCTGATAAGGACAGTTGATCTTGGTCCTTTCAAGCATATTGTGGATGATGGGCTTGAATTGAGGAAGGCAGCTTTCGAATGTGTCGACACATTACTGGATAATTGTCTTGATCAATTGAACCCCTCATCATTCATTGTTCCTTATCTTAAGTCTGGTTTGGATGGTGAGCATTAGTTATAATCTTTTTCCCATCCCCGCAAATTACATTTGTTGTTTCTGATTCACTGATGTAATGTTGATTCAAATTTTAGACATTTTTATTTCATGTTTACACTTTTCATTGTATTAGCTTTAGATTAACTCTACCCTTCATTCGTTTTTCCAAGCATTTTAGCACAAGTTAAGAAGTCAATTTTGTGCCCCAAAAATAAAAAGATGTCAAATTTCTACTAGATGGTGATTTATGTATTACTACTAATGTATTGGAAGACTAGTTTTGTATGTTTGTTAGTAAAGCTTAGGGAACTTTGTATAATTGTATTTCATCCATGATAAATTTCTCCCTTTGTTATTAAATTTGATGAATATATTATTTTACTGGTAATACTACAGGGGTTGAGGATCCTACTTTTTTTTTCCTTTTTTCTTTGTTGGTACTAATTTTAAGGATACGAATTGTGTTTTTTTCAGATCATTACGATGTTAAAATGCCATGCCACCTGATACTCTCAAAACTAGCCGATAAGTGTCCTTCTGCAGTCTTGGCAGGTTTATGATGTCTCTGTTAAAGTAGTAAGATTTGCTGTATTGCATTTCTCTTTACTAACTTGGATTTCACCTTTCAGTGTTAGATTCATTGGTGGATCCTCTCCAGAAAACTATTAATTTTAAGCCAAAGCAAGATGCTGTCAAGCAAGAAATAGATCGAAATGAAGACATGATTCGAAGCGCACTCCGAGCTATTGCATCCTTGAACCGCATAAGGTTTGTATTTTGTGCTGTTTGTGAACCAAGCTATTTATAATTTACATGACTTATCTTATGCTGAGGCATAACGAAATAAAAAGAAAAGGTATCAGTAAAATTACGCCTTTCAAAGAAAACTTACCTAATAAGACTAAGCAAATCAGCTTTTGATCTTTTCTTCTGTTAAGCAACAAGGAAATACTCTCAAGTTACAAAATGGAAAATCCTGAAATGTGAGTACTAGAATATTAAACAAATCATTGCATAAAAGAAACATCATGTTTAGTAGAAATACGATTGCCTCGATGGATGCTTAGATCTATCTGCATTTTTTATTCTTCTACCATGCATTTGTAATGAATAATTTGAATATTATAGTAGTTTTGGATGCAGTTTTATTTTTATTTTTTATTTTTGTGACGAAGTGGATGCAGTATTTTATCACAATACATTATTTAATCATGCATTTCATGAGCAGCCTCCTCCCCCCAACACTACGGAATTGAGTAAAATTTTTGTAAGCTAAGTTGATGGTTTTCATCATTTAGATTTTTCATTGAATATTCATCTGGTAATAGCACCTATTAAATGAAATAATTTAAAAAAACTGTGTTACAATTTTAAGTGGATAAAATTATCAGTGTATGGAGTATAAAGGCCTATGAAGCATAGACACGGACACGGGATATGACATGGACACGATGACACACCAAAATCAAAAAATTGTAGGACATGGGCATGCCATATATATATATAAAATTAAAAATTTAAGGAAAATATTCATAATTTATAATATGATATATATATAGTTTCAAGATTTACAATATCTTGACATATATCATGTGTGTCATTATTTGCTATTTGATAAGCCCCTCACCAAAAAAAAACATGGAATATTATTTCTATTGATATTTTTCAAAAATTCTTCAAAATCAACTTATTCTAGTAGAACTAGTCATATACAAGTACATGTACAACAAAAATTAACTAAAGAGAGTATCTAAGGATTAACTCCATTTTGCTCTTCACCATTGGCACGATGACTTAGTCGCAGATGGAGATAGATAACTAGATGGGAAGGGTGGCCTCAGAGTGAAAAACATTGTGGTCTGGTTATTGAGTAATTGGGCTTGGATAATGGATAATTGGTCATTGGGTATATTACTGTTTTTTTTACTTTTTTATTTTAAATGGTAATTAAGTTTTCTTTTTAATTTTAAATTAGCCATGTCTTGTGGTATTTTCGACATGTCCGAACCCAAAAAAATAGTTTTTAAATCAGACATTTATAGGCACATATAACACGCATGTCATACGTGTGTCATTGTATCCGACACACAGACACGACACAAAAATGTTGTGTTTGTGCTTCATAGATAAAGGCTTTTGAAAATGACTATTAAGGATACTCACGAATTTTAGCCTGGCTTGCTGTAGATGCGCTCTCCCTTGATAAGTCAGTTGTTTATCTGCCACCGTGTAACCATGTTAATAGTATGTAAATACAGAAGAACAATTTTATTTTTCTCTCACAAATTTAGTAATCTCTTTGCAACTGCTTCACTTTTTTTTTTTTGAGGCCTGTTAATTGAAAACGTTTTCTTCCTCTTTTCGGTTTCTCTTTTGCATTTCTGTTCACGTGCTTATCTGTGAGACTTGTATCTTTTTTGAATTTGCATTCTGCAGTGGAGGAGATTGCAGTGTAAAGTTCAAGAGCCTTATGAATGAAATATCAAAATCACAAACTCTCTGGGAGAAGTATTATTCAATTCGCAATGAATGATGGACTTGCACCTTTAATTTTTTTCTTTATCATAGTTCAAGGAGTGATAGAAGACATCTCTGCTGATGTTAACTTTACCTTGATGGGAAAAAGTGATACGTTGGTTTGAAACCCCTTGATGCAAGGGGTCTGGAGAGTCAAACTAGTTCGTTGCACCGTAGGAGAATTCCATTCATGCAATGGAATACTAGGGGTGATTTATTGTATAGCATGAAAGATTTTGCCTTTTTTCTGTATTTATTTATCATTTAGCTACATTATCTGAGGATCAGTTGCCGGCCCCTATCCTGCAGGGAAGAAGAGAAAGCGGAAAAAAGAAATTAATAGATATAATGATGGAATCCTTGGGATATTTTTCCTCCAAACTTTCCATGTTACATGTTAATTTTGAAAGTCTTCTAAATCACTGGAATCTGCTCCTTGCCCAAATTTTGGTCTATTATATCAAAGGACAATGCCTGATGCACATCCCCTCATCCCTTAGCTTCACATTATCACTTATTTGTGTGAAGTGGCAAAACTAGAGTGTAGCTATGCAGAATCAGATTGTGAAAATTAAGTGGATGTGAAGTAATGTGTGTTTAGCATTTCTTTATATCAAATTCATATTTTCTTGGAACCTATGGGGAAAATTCCACCTAAACGTCTCTTCCAAGAATAGTGTGAATGTCCAAAACCCAATATTCATGAATTACCTATATGGCATGCCTTTATGTGGCTGCCTTAATATGATTGGCAATGCTTTGACCATAGCTTTGTAATTTACCAACTGCGTGATCTTTTAATATTTCATTTGGTTTAGTGAGATGAATCTCGAAACACGTGTTAGACTCCGTTCAAACTTAGGTGATGTCATTCGATGGGCCTTAGGTTGTTGATTTTTGTTATGGTTCAAGATTTAAAGTTGTTTGCGATTTTTTTTTCATATATTTGATTCTCTTTGTTTAAGTGAAATGCTAAGGGACTATTCTTTAGCTATGGGTCCCTAGGCAAGTAAACAAAGCACCTAAGATCAGCCACTGGATTTTGTAAATGGCTAATGGTTAAAGTAAACAATAAAGTGAATAAACGTAAAGACATGAAACTAAGAGCAAAGAAGGTAAAAGGTTAAAAATAAAAGAAAGTAATAAGTAAAGTGCAGGAAAAACGAGAATGAAAGTGAATGAATTGGTATTTGGTTGATTGAGTAATGTGTTTGGTGCATTTGAGTTTTCAATGAATATTTATAGAGCAAAAACTATCCATTAATTCCATTAAAATTGTCTGCCACGTTTACAACATTATGAAATCATGACCAACAATTATAGTGTTGGTTACCACGTCAGTTAAGTTCTTTTAATTTTGAGACAAAAAACATTGCATTAAGTTAGTTGAATAACTGCTCAAGTTGACTACTTCAACCTTATCCATATATTCAAGGAAGATGATTACCATGTAGGTTCTAAGTGGGTGAATGTTCATTGACCTGGTCAAATCCATAGATTTATCTTGATTTCCAGTTGATTGGCTTCAATCTACCAACTACATAGCTGTCCCATAAACCTAAACTTTCAACAATATCCCTATTTTCATGGAAAATAATTATTATGTAAAATCTGGCTATAGCCACTTAAACTTGGTCAAACTCATAATTTGAACTTTGATCTTTAGCTAACTAACTCAAAACACCCCAATAACAAAAAAATCTAGCCCAAGTCTATCTACGTGGTAGGATTTTTTTTTTTTTTGCCCTTTAGGCTTATTTTGGACTTGACCCATTGACTCGTAAGTTAAATATTGATAAAGTTTAGACCCGGCTTGGTTGATTAAGCATGAATGCCGTGTTGCCGCTCATTTTTTAAAAGAAATTTTGGTGTTAACAAAAAATGAGAATATTTGCAATGTTTATGGGGTTAATATTTCCCTTGGCCAATGCTGAATGCCCAAAAGAAATAGGAAAAACCACAATTTACCCCTCACAAGTTTCATCACTTATCACTAAATTCCATGATTTTTTTGTCACTAAACTCTCCTTAAACTTTCGGTTTAAAATAAAAACATTAAATTTCATTAACTTCAACGTCCTTAAGTTATATATATATATATATATATATATATATATATATATATATATATATATTATATATATATATATATATATATATAGGACATATCTAGTGAGATAATTTTTTATAAATTTAAATCTTGTGTCATACAACCATACATGGATAGTCAAATTAAAAGTTACTTAAAGGTCATGCGACCACTTAAAAAAATCACACGTTTATGTTTTAATCTTGACCATTCATAAAAGATTCAATAATCAATATGTCTTTCTCTCACCTCTTATAATAAGCACTCCTCCCACTTAAGTAAGATCATATATATATATATATATATATATATATATAATAATAGCCAACAGTTTAATTGTAGTCAATTATCCTAAAATTGTGACTAAGTTGTAAATTACACTTCATCACCTTCTTTGCACTTGAAACCCCCCATTTGATTTGGTCAATGTTGAAAAGATATTATTATAAAGTGACAGCAGATCATGTTTCTTTCTCATTTACATACATCACAATAGTTAGGGGTGTAAATTGGTTCAGATAACCCGACCAATCCGATTAACCCGAACTGAACAAATTAAGTTTGTTTGGTTTAGGTTGGGTATTTAGATTGATTCGGGTAAAATCCGAACCAATAAAAGCTTAATTGGTTCAGTTCTCGGATTGAGAATTTCAAATCCGAAGAACCATCCGAACCAAATCACTATTGCACGTACAGAGACATTAGACATATGCGTTTTTATTTTCTTTACCAAAATTGTGCCTTGCATCCCACCACTGTTGAGGCATTGATTTGTACTCAGAACTGGATCAAGACTCCTAAAAAAATCTTGAACTACGTGATAAAATGGAATAAATGAAGAAGGTTGAATCAGGTATAAAAACTTAGTTTTAATTCTTAAGTTTTTTATTTGTTGTTATACTTACTATTGTTTCTAATTAATCTTGTTTACCTTTTATGTTTGAATTTTTAGAGTTGTCAGGATTATCTTCAAATCTTGAAGTTGGGCTTTAATAAGTCTTTGACAAACTTTTAAGGTAATATTTATAAGTACATTAATTATGATTGATTGTTAAAATCTAGTATACACAAATTCTAACATTTTGTTTGTCTTTATTGTAGGATGTAGATGAAGTAGAAAGATAAATTCTATTTGATGAATCATGTTTAATGAATCATTTTTTTTATGTTTGGATTGAGCTTTAACTGAGTTTGGATTAATTTTAAGCGATGTCCATTATTATATTTGTACTGGTTATATATTGATATTAGATAAAAGTCGTGTATATCATATGGCTAGTGGTTTTGCTTTGACTATCCTCTTAGTCATTTTCTATCGTCTACTTATGATACCACAAAAATTGTATATCATATTTGATCTTTATCAAGATTATGCTTCTGATTGCTGTCTAGTTATTGCTTAAACTTTTTTATTATGTATTCTATTTTTCTATCGCTTACTAGGAAGTTTTATTTTCTCACTATTTTAACATTTTGGATTTGATATAAATAGAAAATCTTCAAGACCAATGATCATGTGACTCAATTTGAAATTGAATGTTCATTGCCTGATGGAAGAGCAAAGGTTAGTTTATGTTATAATATTATTTGAAATTTTAGATACATTATGTGTATTTTTTTGTATTACATATATAGTTGTTTAGCTAATTTTTGTGTTAAAAAAAATAATGGTCAACTCGATTACCCGAACTAAATCAAACCATAGATATTTGATTCAGTTCGGTTCGGATTTCACAATAAAAAAACAAGAAAATCAAACTAAACCAAACCAATTGATTTTGATTGATTCAGATTTATTTTTTCTAAAACCCGAACCAAATCACCCACTTACACCCCTAACAACAATTACCTATTGCACAGGTATTGCTGTGAAATGATGAAGAGACTTGATGTGTTAGCACCCATCTGCAAAGAATTCTGCTATCACTGAATTGTTAACAGTGCATAATATGGTGAGTGCAGAAATGTGAAATGCGATAACCATGATGCATGTTTTTAATTTAGCCAGTTTATACATGCGTTTTTTATTTAGCCACAGTTCAAACTACTGTGGCTATTCAATTTTTTGTTCGAGTTCAGAGACATTAAAGTTTAACACTTCCACTTCAAATAAAATGTTAATGAGAATTTAGTGATAAAAAAAATACAAAATTAAAGTCATGATAAGTGATGAAACTTTGAAGATAATCTATAATTTACCCCAAAAAACATACTACAGAACATCCACCAAGAGATGAAGCAGTAAGACTATTCTTAAAGCGATTGGAAGTGGCAAATATATTCCATATTTCACAAAGACATGCAAACCAAAGTTCGAAGCAAGAGCCGTTTGACTTATCAATGTCAAAAAAATAAAGTAGCAACTAAACAAAATTCATAGCATCATAATGAATGAGTTTAATTTATATACATTATCAGTGTAAAGAAATTTTATATTAACATTCACTAATATTTTGACAAATCAATACTTATTACTATATCTTTCTCTTAGTAATTAAAATAAAAATAAAGATGTCAAAATATTAGTGAATGTTAATATAAAAAGTTTTATATTGACGGTACATACTACTTTAATTCAATAAATTAAAGGTGAAAGGAAAACAATATTAGAGGTAAAAACCATGATCTTGGAACAGTTTCAAAGCATTTCACTAGAAAACATATGCCTCGTTTGGCTTGGCATCAATGAACCTCTACAGTGAATGGTTTGAACATGTTACATACAATCGCAAGTCTAAAAGCTGCATACAACCTAATCATCATTCTCAACAGTCCCATCCTTGAGATGAAAATGTTTTTCTCTCTTCTGGAACTCTGTCAAACCTTTCCCACTTCCAGTAACACCAACCTTTCCGTAAGGATCATCAGGAGATTTGAAAATACTCTCCCGCTTTCTTCCCGAGAAGAAACCAATCTGTAAGCAAAGCAAATAAATGTCTTGCATACATCAGAAAACGCAAAAGAACATTGTATACAAAAACAATTTGAGCATAGTAAACAATTAAAATGTATACAGAACACAAAAATCGGTGGATTGTGGAAAGGAAATGAAACATAACGGTAAGTTTCAGAGATTTGGCTTTCCAATCTTTTTATTTAAATGCAAAAGCTTTCCCAGGGTTGTTGTTACTTTTCCTTCTCATTTCTATTTAGATTTTTAACATTTGGTTAAAAAATATTTTTCCATGAAATTTCAATGAGAAAAAGTTTTATAACTATCTATTCTATTTCAAGTATGACTTTAACTAGTAATAGAAATCCTCTCCTCAGGCCAATTCAAACTGGTTTTTTCACTCAAAACCTAAGAAATTTATGAAATTAATTTTTTACCATATTCTAACACATTCAAACTCTAAGATAATACTATAAAATATAGATTAAAATCCTATTTTAGTACCCGATATTTGCTTTTATTATCACTTTAGTCCCTAACATTTATGAACTCACTTTAATTTAGTGTCTCTATTTATAAATCCATTCTCTAAAAAATAATGTTGATGTGTCATCATAAAAAATGATGCGACACTATTATTTGCTGACATGACAATTTGACAAATGATAAATGGATAAGTACATTTAAAATTACATCACTTTATTCTTCACTTGCCATTTTTGGAAAAAAAAAACTCATCTCGCGTTTCAAATGACAAGTGAAAAATGAAACAACATTGTTTTAGATGTATTCATCAAGTCATGTTCTGTCAAACTGCCATGCTGGCAAATAACAATGCCACATCATCTCTAACGGTAACATATCAATATCTCTGTTTATTAGATAACATGTATATAAATAGAGGAGCTAAATTAAAGTGAATTCACAAAAGTTAGGGACTAAAGTGAGAAAAATGAAATGTCAAGGACTAAAGTGAGAATACAAACAGATGTTAGGGACCAAAATATGGTTTTAGTCAAAAATATAAATTCCTTTTTATATGAATATGAGCTGACATCCACTAAAGTTAGATTGCTATTGTTATTATTATATATCCCCTAATTCTAGCCAAAAAATAAAGGAGGATACATTCATTTAATCATTCAACTTATGGTTAACTTCATACACTAAGGGCCCATTTAGTGCATTGGATAAAATTGAAATTGACAAGATAAATGATCCTATCCAACCTTGTACAATGTTTGGTGCATATACTGCATAATATAAGCTTATTCGAATATTACTTTCTATTATGTACTTCACATATAACTATATCTGCCCTAGGAGTGGAATAAGATTGGCTAGGATAGATAAGTTGTGTAACACTTCTTGCTCCACTGCCATTATCCCAACCACCACAGCATTGTCACCCCCACCATTGTCTAAGTAAACATTTATGCTATCAGGCTTTGAATTTAGTTGGAGCCAAACAATGGATAGGATAAGAGTTTATCATCTTATCCAATCGGGCCTTATCCTATTCCAATGCACCAAATCGCTCTTAGTTCATTTCCATTATTCACTTTAAAATGTTCTAAAAAAAAAATTCATTATGATTCTTACATGAAAACTATCGATAGGCACCAAAGGTACAAGAGAACCTAAGATAAGCTCTGAAACTTCTTAAAACTAATAAAAAACATGAGAATAAAAAGTAGCAAAGTTGAGAAAGGTACCTTCTTTGTCTTTCCTTTGGTTGACTGAAACTGCTGCCAAGCATTTTGCCGCTTATTTTGGGTGACTTCAAGTTGCTCCATCCGCATCTTTGACTTAAACGCATGTATTTTCTTACGTTTGGCAGCTTTCTGTAATCAGAGTTAGCAAACATATCAAGGATGGCATCCTAGCTAACTGGCAGATAAACTTGCATAAAACAAAATCAGTTTCAGGATCCCACTAACAAGCATTTTTGTTTTCAGATAAACAAATGCTATATTAAAAGCAGCCGAGAGAGTGAGAGACTAAGCCAAGGATATCTAGATAGCAAAAACAACATATTCAAGCACTCCATCAATATTGACAATAACAATTCTCATTAAAGAAATTAGTAAATTTTATGGGGAAGAAAAAAAAAAAGAAAATCTACCGGAAACAACTCACCACGTCCTCAGGGTCATCAGGCTCTATACGAAGCTTTGCAGGTAAACTTCGTGATTGAAAATCAATAGATGCGGCTTGTGCAATTTTACGTTTGATAGCCTGCTTTGTAGCTTCAGCAACTCGCTCAGCTTCTAACATAGCATCGACAGTACCTTCTTGGATTGGCCTTATATTGGCAGGATCCACCTGTAAAAAGCAACCAAAATCAACACATGATGTTTACCTTAAGATATAACCAAAATTGTTGGAATGTTTGTCTATAACCAAAATTATTGCTTTAGAATATAATTGATGAGTTAGTCTTTATGGCCTATATGCCATCAACGTATTTTATGATTGAGAAACATTTAAACTTGAAACTTCACCAATTGCCAATAAATAAGGGGGCGTTTGGTTTGCTTTCTATTTTCATTTTCAGTTGATATGTTTTCATTATTAATTACAAAAATGCTACACTGTTTTCACTTTGTTTCCTATTTTCAAAGTTTTGTGAAGGAAATGGTGAAAACAATTCACAAAACTTTGAAAACAATAAACAACGTGAAAATATCGTGGCATTTTTGTAAATATTAATGAAAACACATCAACTGAGAATGAAATTTGAAATCAAACCAAACGGCTCCTGAACTTGTACAGGATAAAATACTCCATAATTCCCTTTCCCAATTCAACAATGTACTGTAGAACAATTCCAGCAACATGATGGCACAAAGTACATAATTGAAAATTATTACTTGCAAGTTACCCTCTCTGGGATAAATTATTTCCTTTCTCAATTGAACAAAGCACTGGAGAACACTTTGAATAAACATGATGGCATACAGATTATTTGATTAAAAAAAACTATAACGTGATGTGATAACTATTAACTATGTACAGAAAACTCTGTCAAGAGTTTGCAAACCAGCTAAATCATTCGTTCATGCAGTATAATGCTCAAAAGAGGCAAGATGCAATGACACAATATATTAGCAATACAATATTTCCACAATACATTAAGGGAGGTTGATGATCAAACTTGGCAAAAAAACACATAATTCCTTGTTCAGAATCCCTTTTCTGCATATCCAAGATTTGTTGTGCAAATAAATCATAATTAATTGTATTATGGTAAAATAGCAACCGGGACTTCCTTTTATATAAATGATAAATAATAAAAGGCACAACTATGAGCAATATTCAGTATAGATCCACCAAACAAGACATTGGACTTCCATTAGAACCTAATCCCTCCCCTTATTTCCCTAACAGCATGACAATGCAACTTACCTCATAAGTCATGTAGCAATGCAGAATTTAGAGCAAAATTTATGCAGTGACTACATTAGATTCCATATGACCAGGATTAGAGATCAAGTGTGCATCAAGTAGTTTTAGAAACCATACCTCTTCTTTATTACCCCAATTGTCATAGCAAACATAATAACCATTTGGCGTATAAGCCTCAATTGTTGCATCATACCTGGACATAATACAACAAATCAAACACAAAGAAAACATACGTAAATGAAATGGAAAGAAAAATACAAAGAAACAGATAGACAGCTAGAAGGAAATTAATTGCTTGACATACCACTCCCCATCTTCACTCCAAACTGCCTGAACTTTAGTGCCAACAGGAAATTTACCTTGATGATCAGAGCTGCTTTCCAGCTCCTAAAAGTGAAATAACATAAGGAGTTAATAATGAACACCAGAAAAATATTGCATTTAAATCATCAGAGATGATTTCAATTTTTTCCTCCACAACTTCTGCCAAGTTGTAATTTCATCAATTATCGAAGCCTAGCAATTGACCAGGCAGTTCTATGGTAGCATAAGGCAATGCAGTATGTTAGGGATAAATATTAATATAGATCACGCAAATGTTGTCATCTGCACAGTTTTATTATCTATAGCCAAAAGCAGCAAAACATATGGTTTGCATCAATGCATAATTAGAAAGTGCACATGATTGCTTCATTCACAAAATAACCCACCAGCAGGCCGAGTCTATGACAGTATAGGCAGTGGATGTTAAGTACACAACAGAATAAAAAGGGAAGGACTACAGAATAAAAAGAGGGAGGGGGAGAAAAGATATGATCCTTACACTGCAGATGAGAACATTTGCTTGATCTGAATTTATATTTATCCTACAGCATGGCTACTAAGGAGACTTCCTAAATTAAGCCATGAGCAAAGGACCGAAGTAAGGACATAAATACTCCTGCAGTCCTGCCCCATTACAAGTCTAAAGAAAGACATTTTGCCTTCAACATCCAATCATTCCACTCCAGCCAAGACAAAGGACCATACATAGCACACTGCTGCAAAACTTGGGCCTCCTTACTCTTGCCAAAACCTCCGATCTTTTTTCTTTCTCTAATCACAAAAACCTCTGACAAGGAAAGTGCTCCAAGTTCCAAAGTAACACCCTAGGTTCACCAAACTGATCCACAATCTCTGAAGCATGGGTACTCCTCCTAGGGAGGAGTACTGGTACTGGGTACGGGTACATACCGGGTACGGGGAGGAGTACTGGTACTGGGTACGGTACGTACCGGGCACGGGTACGCACTGGATACGTACCCGGTACATACCCAATTTATTTATTTTTTTGAATTTAGAACTTGGGTACACCTCCGGTGCAGCTTGGGTATGGCACCGCTTTCCGTTCTGCACGGCGTCTCCTGTTTTCCAGTCGTTCCCTGCGTAGAGCTCTCTGACGAGGCTTTTCCGATGACACCCAGCCGTCACCACCTCCATTCGTCTGCTCCTAGCCATTGTTTGACTCTGTGGCCGTCACTGCCATGGCTGCCGTTTTCCGGTTGTTCCCTGCTCAAGAGCCCTCCGACAAGGCTTTTCCGATGACACCCAGCCGTCACCACCTCCATTGATCTGCTCCTAGCCACAGTTTGGCTCTGTAGCCGTCACTGCCATGGCTGGCAGTAGATGAAGTGTTGTATAGAAAGAAGAAGTAGAGGAAAACGAAAAGACAGAGACAGAGGAAAACGAAAAGGCAGAGAAAGAATGTGAAACAACATTTGGTTTAAAAGAAAAAGAAAAATACAAATTTAAGAGTTGTTGCCCACTACTTAAAACATACAGCTGGCATTCTCTCTAATACCCAGGCACACACAAGTGTAACTTATTTGTATATGCAAAAATTTAATACCAGTTTTTTAAAATGGATTAATTTACTCATTTATTTATACTCTACTAATAAATTATTAGACATTAATAAGTTATTTGACTTTAAAATATTAATATTTAAATGTTTATAATGTTTTATTATGTAAAAAATATATTTTCTATTGTTATTAATAATTGATCATGGTGAAAATAGTTGCAAATATGCAACTGGAATAGCTGAAAATGGTTGTCCCCTTTTGGCTTATGTGACTATATTGCAAAGTAAAAAGGCCGGAGAACAGAATGCAAGTTGGAATACAGTTTCTTTCAATGTTTTATGTTGAAATTTGTGTATTTTAATTTTTATGTTATGTTGTCATATTTTATTGTGTGAGATTTTAGTTTATTATATATATATGACGTACTGTATCCTAGTTTTTGAAAATTTTCGTACCCCGTACCCGTATTGGGTACCGGTACCATACCCGTGAAATGTAGTCCATAATTCATAATTAATGACAACACCATTGCACCACCCAAAAAGAGTAATAAACCCTATGAATGGAACCAATTTGAAATGAGCACTTGCTTATATAGTCCCAATTCAGCAAGGGGCTGTAAAGTATAGCTATGAAAACAAGTTAACTCAAAGAAAGTTATCATATAAAAAAGCTCCGCAAACTGTTAATCATATGTTTCCCTACCTTGATTCACAATTTCACTGACAGCAATATAGCAAATAAGACATGTTCTGCACCCTGTGAAAGTAAACACAAATGTCAAATCAGAATATTGACTATCGAGCACATACCACTTCATTCTCCTTCAGCTTTGACAAACTTGGAGTTGCACTAGCATTTGGGCCAGCATTTGAACCAGACAATTCATTTTGCTTTGCAGTTGCAAGGAGTTCTTCGGTCAAAGCAATCACCTGTGTCACACAATTTTAGGCCACATTCCAGTTCAGTAAAACAAATATTTTTCAGACAATTTTTACATCATAAACCAAATTAATGTCAAAATTCTAACTTAGAATCTCAGTGTGAACATCTCATATCAGGTGAGAGGGAGAAAGCATGCTGGACATCACGACACAGAGCACACCTGCACAGAACCAAGATAGAAGTGATGTGCATTTTGATGAGGTTCTCATTTTTTTTTGGGTACATAGATCTAACATTCATCTTTTTTCTCATGCTCCTCAGAATCTGCAATTTGAAATCATATTACTAACTGCAGTACTGTAATTCCAAATAAAACACTATCCTCACCTTTTTCAACGACTAATCTCAACAAAAGCCACTAGAATTTCATTGGCTGAAAAATTAAAATAAAATGAAGTGCATAGCAAGCCTAGACATCCATACATCGATCCTCTGATGTCTTTATGCTAGGTAAGAAGGTAGAGATCTGCTTGTATCAATTATCAATTCAGATTTTTTTTATGAAAAAAAATTATTATTAAAGGAGTACAACATCAAACTATATATTCAGATGAATTAAAGGAGAACAAGTAGGACACAGAAATAATATGGGGAAAAAAAAAGAAAGAACTTTACACTGTAACCTACAAGAAAGAATAAACTGCACAACAAGCTAAGAGAGTGAAGAAAATCTATAAAAAAAAAAAAAAACCATACCTCCCTAAGCTCCCTTTCCATGTCCACATATTCAGAATTTCCAGGCTCATCATTTAAAAGTTGTCTGACCTGATCCAGAGATGAAGGAAAAATATTATACAAAATAAATCTTTCATATCAAGCTGTGCATTTAAGTGGAAAACGGCTGCAATTGCAACAGCACAACCAGAAGGAGTAGCATCAATCCTTCCAAGTCCAACCTCCCCAGTTCCCAGTCCCCAACCTCTTTTCCTTGCAGAAAGAAATTAATTTACCAGCAGCATTAAAAGATATAATAAATTATTATTATTATTATTATTATTATTATTATTATTATTATTATTTGTATTTTTAAGGAGGTTTCTTTGGCGGAGTAGCTGACTTAGGATAAGATTATGCAATTAGCTTCTATTTGGGGTAAAGCACATGGTTTTTTTAAGGGGGTTTTCCTAACAGATATGCAGAGGGATTGAGCAGCTTTGCTCCATTGAAGTTTTCTCTTTTTCTTTGTCTTTGTTGTATGATTTATCCTTTTTTCCAATTTCCTTGTAATTTTCTTCTCTTCATCTTTATGAATTTCTTCTTTTATTTTGAGGGAAAAAATTTCATTAACCAGCCAATGTCCAAAATTCATAGTACCTACACTATTTTTTTACCGTAAGGACAATGAACTATTCATCAAATCCCAATATAAAACCCTAGTTCATTAATGTGTCCGGGTATTGATCTGAATTTTAGTCAGAAAATCTAATTCACCAGAGAAAGTCCTAAATTAACTGTGTCGTATACTAGATTTTTTTATTTCAAAAAGGACAATAAAGTGGTAAAATATCCATACAACAAAAAAAAATCGAAAAAGAAAACCCTAACATGATTTGTGGGTTCCAGTACTGTGTTGAGAGAGAAGATAAACCCTAATTGAATTGACTTTCACCTGGTGGAGTTGATCTTTGTAGATGGAGAGATTGGAGGCCAGCTCTTCTATGCTTACTTCATCACCGCCTTGCATCCCTGCGTTTCGTTTTACACTTTTACGCTTTGAGACTCAGGCTGAGAGGGAGAAAGAGAGAAATTAAACAACATCAAGAACAAAGAACGAGGCGCTGACTTAAATCAAACCCTCATCTCATATCTTGGGCTTTTATCAGCCCAGCCCAAATCTTGCTTGGCCCTTCTTCTTTCTCTTTCCTCTTACCATATCCTATTTTTATTTCTATCACTTTTTATATTGCCATTTTTCAGCTTACATGCTTTTGAGTTTTGATCAATTTTATACAATAATAATCGAATTCGTTTAAAAAAATATAAAAACGAGATAATTACCATAAACAAATATATTACTCATACTTTTTGTTATATGTATAATTGTAATGCATATTTTGTAAATAATCATGCAATAAAATTTATGTAACACAACCTTATTACTGCAAATTCACTTATAATAATTAATAACATTCTTTTTATCATCATCACCTACCATATAGTATTGTTCTTATTATTAATTTTTTTTTTAATCTTATGAGACTTTCTCACCTCTTTTGAATGTGAGATTAATTCATGTTTGGGATATGAGGCTATCTCTAATAAGTAATTTTTTACGTACTTGATCCCTGATATTATTGAAACTTCTCATTATGAGTATTCCTATTGCTATTTGTTATTGTTAAAAGTTAAAATTACCATAATTATATATTTTTAAAATGAATAACACATATCCCCATCTAGTTTTATAATATTACAGTTCACATTTAGATAAACTTATAAATACCTAAATTAAAACTAAAGATTACCTTTTATCACATAAAAAAGTAAATATCTCATAATTTTAGTCATTAATTTAAATTAGAGAAAAATATAAACATACTTCCTAAGCTTTACTTCATTTTAAAATAGGTACCGTGAACTTTTAATTTCTGATAAAAGGCCATTAAACATTCCTAAACTTGTTAATAGACACTTCCAAACATAAGTGTAACAAAAATCATTCATTATATAACTTGTATGTATTAATTAATACACATGATAATTTCTAACTAACTTTTGACTCAACAAGTTATCGCGACTAAAATCGCGGTGAGAGCGGTAAATAAAATAAATTTGTTAAAAGTTGCCACTAATTTTATTTAAATTAGAAAAAATTGAAAAACTCTTTTTAGAAAATAGTCTTTGAAATCACATTGGATTTGGGAGTCGGTTATGCATAGAGAATGGTGAAGACTTAACCCCATAACACTCCTAATATATCCGTTTTAAAATGGTTACCCTAAATTAGTTATGCAAAACTTAATAATTTCAAAATATATTTGTTTTCTCCTTTATAAAAAAAACAACTAAAAATAAATAATTTGTAAAAATTTAAACTTTGACTTGACGAAATAAAAACTATGCTCCTACGTATCTTCGGGTGCAATGAAAAACTCAAAGTCATGTAATTCTTTAGAAAA
The DNA here is from genome assembly GCA_029884605.1 of Ormosia emarginata. Taxonomy (NCBI): domain Eukaryota; kingdom Viridiplantae; phylum Streptophyta; class Magnoliopsida; order Fabales; family Fabaceae; genus Ormosia; species Ormosia emarginata. The sequence continues at coordinate 810,721 of JAQQTP010000076.1, read as the reverse complement.
TAAGTTTGGGTTAGTTGATTTTATTTAAGAAAAGATTTAATTTTTTTATTTTTATTTTTTTATAAAAATTTGAATTAACAGTTGTCGCGACTCTGTTAATCAATTAAAGTTTGAAAAGGTGAAGCTCGTATCACGCTGTAGAGCGTCACCCATGATTATTGAATTAATTTGAATCATTAGGTTGTCATGGCTCGGATGATCCAAAAATTGATTACAAGATTAACAAGTTGTCACAACTCGGTTAATTCTGTTTTATTTTTTTTAAAAGAAATTAATTTATATTTTTACCCTTTCAAATTTTCTTTTATTATTATTATTTTTTTAACCTTTTTCATTTCTTAATCCTTTTTGGCCCAAACTTACTACTCTAAGCCCATTTCACTTAAAACAACAACAAAAAAAAAAAAATCAAAAGTAGAAAGACATGCTCACGGTTCAAGCAAAAAATGGGGGTTTTTTTTTTCTTCTTTCTTTGATATTCTGCAAGAACACCCATCAAGAGAAGGAGCAACCACGGTCGACTGCGAGCAGGGAAGTGGATCAGCAGCGCGCGGATCTGGCTCTTTAGCGGTGCGGGTTGGCTTCGATCTAGGTTCGGCAGGTTGGGCGGCACAGAGCAGCGTCGGTACGGTGGTGCGATCCGATCTGGTACGCGGGTTGCCGGTTTCGAGTCTGGCTTTGCACAGAAGACGCGACAGTGCGAAGCAGATAGGCCAGCGAGCAGCGACGGAGTGGCAGTGGTGCGCTTGGACTTGTGATTTTTCAGTTTGGCTTCAAGCGGCAGCGTGAAGATGACACGGGTAGTAGCGGTGTGAGCGGTGTGGAACGACGAAGGTAGCCGAGTTCGGCTATGGAGTGGTGCCAGTTCTGTGTTGGTGTTTATGGTGGTGGTTTTGTGTTTCTTGGTGGGTGGCTTGGTTGGGTAATGGTGAAGAGGATGGTGGGGTTTGGAGGAAGAAGATGGTGATGAAGAATGGTTGATATAGTGGTACTTTGGTGTTGTTGAATAGTGGATTATGGGAGTGAATGGCTATGGTGAAGGTGATGATGAAGTGTTAAAGATGGGGGGTTGATGAAGATGATGATGTTAACGTAAAAAAATGAAAAAAATGGTTAGAGAAAAGGCTAGGCGAGAAGATGTGTTTAAGGGGGCTAGGATGTTTAGTCTTAGGTTGAAAAAGTGTGTAGGCTAAAAGTCAAGCTGAAAAAGTCAAGTGAATAGGGCCAAGCAAGGTGTGAGTTATGGGTTTTATAGAGGATTAAGTGAAGTGTTTGAGTTATAGTGTGATTAGAGTTTGTTTAAGATGATAGGTCTGTAATCTGTTTAGGATGTGTTATGGTTGGTTTAGGATAGGTTTGTTTAGGATGAGTTTAAGGTTAGGATAACGATGAGATTTGTTTAAGATAAGTGTTGGTATATGGGTTGTGGGTAAACGGGTTGGATTATGGGTTATGAGTTAATGAATTGAATCATGGATTATGGGTTAATGAGTCAATGGGTTGGATAATAGGTCACTAAGCGAAAGATGGTTTTTTTTTTTTTTTTTTTTTTTTTTCTTTTTATTTTTATTTTTACAAAAATACCTGGATAAAATTGGGTGTTCACAGTTGTCACTCTTTACTCGTTTCTTACTAGATAAAAAGAATAACCGTAGCTTTTCATTTTATCATAGTGAGGAACGAGTAAAGAAATAAACCCAAATTTTGTTCGGGAGAAACAAAAAAACAATGTGAGAACAAAAATGTGAAGAGCGATACGCTCAAAGATAAACGACAGAAAGACAATGAGCTATTGCGTCCCTGAAATTAAAGACAGTGGGCATCTGCATCCCGAAAATTCAAGACAATGGGCATCTACGTCCCTAAACTTAAAGACAATGGGCATCCGCGTCCCGAAAATTCAAGACAATAGACATCTACGTCCCTAAAATTAAAAACAATAGGCATCTGTGTCTCGAAATTTAAAAGACAATGGGCTACTGCGTCCCGGAATTTAAAAGACAGTGGGCTACTACGTCCCAAAATTTAAAAGACAATGGGCTACTGCGTCCCAAAATTTAAGAGACAATGAGCTACTGCATTCCAAAATTTAAAAGACAATGGGCTACTGTGTCTTAAAATTTAAAAGACAACGGGTTACTACGTCCCGAAATACAAAAGACAATGGGCATCTGTGTCCTGAAAATTAAAAGATAATGGGCATCTGCGTCTTGAAAATTAAAAAACAATGGGTTACTACGTCTCGAAATTTAAAAGACAGCGGGCTATTGCGTCCCAAAATTTAAAAGACAGCAGGCTACTGCGTCCCGAAATTTAAAAGGCAATGGGCTACTACGGCCCAAAATTTAAAAGATAATGGGCTACTGTGTCTCGAAAATTTAAAGACAATGGGCTACTTCGGCCCAACATGTTTTTTCTTCTTCTTTTTCTTTCTTTTTATTTTTTCTTTTCTTTCTTTCTTTTTCTCTTTTTCCTTTTTTTTTTCTTTTTCTTTTTTGTTTAAGAAAATTAGACTAGTGACAATTCTGGAAAATTTTAACTAATCAAACCCTTGTTCACGTGTTTTTGCCTGTTGGACCTGATAGTCTCGATCGTACTTACCCATCCTTTCTCTCATTCTCTTTTTTTTTTCATCTTATTTTCCCGTTTTCTGCTCTTACTACTCCCCTTTTAGGAATTGAGATGATAATCTCTTGTGGTGAACCCTTGCTTGGAACCACTAAATCTTTGCTAGAAAATTTTTGCTCCAGTATTTGTTCCTTAATCATTGATTTCTTGCAATGGCCTAATGACTCCATCGTTGTCTTTGTTGCTACTTCCTCCAATATATATTCTCAGAAATTTTGCCCCAGTGTGGCTAATTGAATGGGAACCAAGTTGCTCCTGTATAACCAATCGAATGCAAATAAAATTGCCCTAGTTTAAGCAAAATTATTTGAATGGAGTTTTCGCTCTTTTCCTTTTTTGCTCGGGTATCTCTTATTTCTGGATTGTCCCTTGGGATATCATTTTTTCCTATAATTGAAACTTCTAAGTTCTTTTCGATTTGAATTGTTTATCGGGGGATTGCCATCAGATGATCAAATCATAATGTTATACTTTTGTTCACCTTACTTGAAACATTACGTAACAGACAGACATGCATTCCAAAGTACGACATAAAAGGAATTTATTAGGTAAACAACTTCTAGATTGGTCTTGGTAGTTTGACTATATAAAAAAAGACAAATGATGATATAAGATCCAAAGAGGTGTTGACCCGATATGAATAAGTTTGACCTTCATGAGACCAATCTTTAGTTGTCTACTAGACATTATGGCTAAGGTTTTTTTTTCTACTGAACACCTACATTAAGCCAAATTGAATCGAAGAGAAATTTGCCATTGTCTAAGACTGAATTGAGTAGGACCAAGACCTATCCTAGTGACTAAAAGATTTGCCCAAGACAAATTGAACCAAGGAAAGGAAAAATTGTCCCAGTTTAGAGCCGAGTCGATTGGGGTACAAACTTGTCCTAGTGTAAGGTCAAATTGAATCAAAGAAAAATTTTCCCCAGTCTAGGACATAAATGAATAAGGCAGGAGCTCGTCCTAATGACCAAAAGATTTGCCCCAGTATAGATTAAATTGAACCAGGGAAAGAATGCCCTATTGTAGAGCCAACTCGAACAAGGGCAAAAATTGTCCTAGTGTAAGTCTCTATTTTTTTTATTTTTTCTTTTTTTTTTAAGAAGCAATGAACTAAATATTTGGATGAGTGCAACCTTTGTCTCAAAATTAAAGTTAACAAAATGACAACAAACTTTCATTAATCAGAATGGACTTTTTGAGACTTGTAACGTGGCCAAGGTTAGGAGTTATGAAAGGAAAGATATAAGGCTCAAACAAGTATTTAAGGGTAAAATAAAACCAAGGATTAAATTCATCAACTGCTTTTCCACAAACTTTTCTCTTATTATTCTCCGTTTCTTCCCCATTTGATTTCATCATTTTTTTTTATTTTTGCCCATTTCACTTTTTCTTCTTTCTTCATTATGCTTCAGAACATTCATCATGACAATCAACCTTTATTTTGTGTTATCACCTAATGTAGGGGTGATCCTTGTCCAAGGTTTATTGAAGAAAATTTCAAGCTTAAAAGGGGTAACAAGAGATAATTTTGTAAAAGATAGAGAAAAATGATCAATCTTCATTTTCAAATCATGATTGTTTATTTTCAAAACTTTAATTTTGAGACTAAAAGATAGTGCGCACCGAGTGATTGCTCATTTTTTCTTTTTGATTTTATTTCTTTTTTCTTTTTCTTTTTTTCTTTTTCTTTTGCAAAGACACTCACACACACGGACCATATTGACAACTACCAAACTGAGAATTACCAAGGAAGACACTTTAAAGAAAGACAAAGTAGTGAAAATGAAAGGAAACAAGGTACTCATACAAATTTATTACATTAATGTTTCAAGAAAGTTAACATGAGTTCAACATCACAAATTATTTTGTGGCAATCATTCTAATTAACAGTCTCAGATCTCCAATTGTTCAGAGGTTTCGAGTTGCTGGAGGGCGATTGACTTCTTCAGAGGAATCTAACCTTTGTTTAACTTATATTACTCCCAAAGTGAATAATCCCTGGACTTGAGCCTTAAAGTCTCAGTAGTTCTCAATATCATGTCCCATTCCCCTACAATGGTAAGCACAACTTGACCCTTCATCGTACTTCTCCTTTTCTTTCATTGTCGTAGCTGGTGCAGTGATATCATAACCTGCTTTACTCAACCCCTCAAATATTTTCGCCATTGGCGTATGCAAGCTCATGACCTTCCTTATTGGTGGTTTTTTAATCTCTAAGGCATTTACCATATTCCTCCTACTATGATTAGGAATTGGGTAATTGACAATACTAGGTCCAGCTACTTCTTCAATATCAAGCTTTCCACAAGCAATTAACTTTCTTCCTGCAGTCTTGAAAGATTCACAATCTTCAATTGAGTGTCCTGGGATATTCATATGGTATTTGCAAGTTAAATTTGGGTTATGCCACTTTGGGAATGGTGGTTCAAAGAGACCTATAGGATTTCCTGAGATGAGTGAGCATCAAACAATCTTTGGAATAAATCTGCATTTGAAATGGATAATTTTAGGAAATGGGGTATGTTTCGGGGGCGAGAGCGGCCTTGATTTTGAAAGTTTGACCAAGGTTGTCGGTGATTTGGGAAGTTTTGTGAAGGTGGAGTTGGGTATTGGGTATAGATTGGGTGATATGGTTGGGGTACGGGAACATTATTAATTTGGGATTATGGGATTTGAGGTGTATTCATGGGAAGGGCGGTTAGGCCAGGTAAATGAGAAGGTATAGGTATTTGATAAGAATAGTAAGTATTGGGTTATATGCAGAGGCTCGGTAGGCAGGGTAAGATGGTGGGTAGCAGACTTGTAAAGGTTGTTAGTTTTGCACGTAGCTTACCTCTGGCTCTCTTTTCTTAAGAGGAAACCCCTTCTTGAAATCATCTTCATTATTACTAGTTGGTAATCTTCCAGCTTTTACCAGAATTTCAATCATATCTCCAGCAGCAATTAAATTAGTAAAGTCTTGATACGCAGTGGCCGCCATTGTCCCGATATAGGGAGCTCCTAAGGTCCCCAAGAAGTATGAACACATTTCTATCAGAGTCAACAGTGGTTGCACTTGTGCCGTGAGAACTATCCACCTCTAGGCATATTGCTTGAACGTTTCTTCATTTTTCTTCTGCAGTGTTCCCAACCGCTCTTGGGTTTGGGCTGTATCCAGGTTGAACCGATATTGTCCCATAAACAAATTTGCCCAGTTGTCCTAATAAGAGATTTTTGAAAAGTCTTATTGGATACACGATTCCAAAGCAGGCCCCTGTCAAACTTTCATGAAAGAAACTGATGAGGAACTTCCAGTCCTTTGACCAGATGGACATTTTGGTAATGTGAGTTCTTAGATGGAAAAAAGGATTGGAGCTCCCATCATACTTGTCAAATTCAGGGATCTTAAAGTCTTTGGGGATGATGATGTTAGCAATAAGGCACAACTCTTCTATTCCAAGGGGACCATAGGTGCTAGGACCCTTGATCGCCTTGATTTGTTCCTCTATTTTTTTCATCCACTCTTCTTTCATCTTATCATTCTGAACAGTTGCATGACCAGTACCAGCAGGAAATCTAGTCGGCATCGGGATGGATATATGTGGTGATTCCCACGCGAACTCGGTGTTACCATGAACCTCATTTCGAGTATCTTCCAATGAATGATACCCTTCTCCGGTAGGAATCACTACCGATGCAGTATTTGAGGTTGCTCCTACAAAAGGCGTTTTAGTGGTGACCCCAGGATTTGTTCCCATGGCAGTGATATTTGGAGGGTGTGAATGTGCTCCAATTACTCCTATACCTCTGGCTGCCCCAATCAAAAAGAGGGTCTCCTTCACGACTGACAACATTTCCTTCATTCTTCTTTGAGACTCTTTCATCTCATTTATCTTTCCTTTTACTTCATCTACTTCCATACTTAGATTTCTTCCCCCATTCTCAGTTGTCATAACTGCAAGCTTTGTTTGAGCCCTTATGTTATGAACTCGGGTTTGATTGGTGTCTTGTTTCCTTGGTCGCGCAATGATGCTGAACACGGTAACACCAAACAAAAATAATGAGATGAAATGAAATGAATGAGATTCATGAGATGCATAAGATGAAATGAATGAAATGAAAACATTTTTTTCTCTTTTTTTTTTGGTTAATGCTAGGAATGTCAGGAAAATGTATGCCATGAAAATGAATGATTTTTTTTTAAATGTTATGGATGTCATGAAAATGCAAGATTTATTTTTTATCTTTAGAATGGTAGGAATGTCATGAAAATGCATGATTTTTTTTAGGATGCCATGAAAATGCATGATTTTTTTTTAGAATGCTATGAATGTCATGAAAGAAGGATGAATAATTAGATAAAGAAGAAGTATGCTCCCTTCGTGTCCTAAGGGGTTGCCCACTACGCAACCTCTACCTAACTTAGGTTTCACTCAGACCCGGGTATAGGGCCCCACTCGGATATATATGATAAATGTGTAGGTGCGGTGGGTATAGGAAGCGTACAAACAAAAATAAATACAAAACAAAAATTCAAATAACAAAATAATTAACAAAATGATTAAAAAATAATTAAAAAAATTAGAAACAAAAAAGAAAAGGTAAAACAAATTTACAAAGATTAAAAGATTTTGCATAACCAACTTATATGGGCTTGACTCTCAAGTATCTCCAGTGGAGTCACCATCTGTCGCGACCGAGATCGCGACGGGAGCGGCAAACAAAATAAATTTGTTAGGAGTCGCCATCAATTTTATTTAAATTAGAAAAAATTATAAAAGCCTTTTTAGAAAATGGTCTTTGGAACCAGATTGGATTCGAGAGTCGGTTATGCATAGGGAAGTGTGGAGACTTAACCCCACAGCACCCCCCAATACATCCATTTTAAAACATTTACCCTAAATTAGTTATGCAAAACTTAATAATTTCAAAATATATTTGTTTTCCCCTTTATAAAAAAATAACTAAAAATAAATAATTTGTGAAAATTTAAACTTTGGCTTGACGAAATAAAAATTCTGCTCCTATGTATCCTCAGGTGCAATGAGGAACTCAAAGTCACGTATTTCTTTAGAAAATAAGTGTGGGTTAGTTGATTTTATTTAAAGAAAAGATTTAATTTTTTTATTTTTATTTTTTTATAAAAATTTGAATTAACAAGTCGTCGCGACTCTGTTAATCAAATTAAAGTTTGAATTGGTGAAGCTCGCATCACGCTAGAGACGTTACCCACTGAATATTGAATTAATTTGAATCATTAGGTTGTCACAACTCAGATGATTCAAAACAGTTACAAGATTAACAAGTTGTCACAAATCGATTAATCCTGTTTTATTTTTATATTTTTATTTTTTTAAATAAATTAATTTATATTTTTACCCCTTTCAAATTTTTCTTTTATTATTATTTTTTTACCTTTTTCGTTTTTTATCCTTTTTGGCCCAAATTTACTACTCTAAACCCGTTTCACTTAAAACAACAACACCAAAAAAAAAAAAATCAAAAGCAAAAAGATGTGTTCATGGTCCAAGCAAAAAAGGGGGTTTTTTTTTGTTTCTTCTTTCTTTGATATTCTGCAAGAACACCCACCAGGAGAAGGAGCAACCACAGTCGGCGGCAAGCAGGGAAGTGGATCAGCAGCGCGCAGGTCTGGCTCATCAGCGGTGCGGGTCAGCTTCGATCTGAGTTCAGCAGGTTGGGCGGCGCGGAGCAGCGTCAGTTCGGGGGTGCGATCCGATCTGGTACGCTGGTTACCAGTTTCGGGTCTGGCTCTGCACGGAAGACGCGATGGTGCGAAGCGGATAGGCCAGCGAGCAGCGACGGAGTCGCGGTGGTGTGCTTGGACATGCGGTTTTCCGGTCTGGCTTCAAGCGATGGCGTGAAGATGACATGGGTAGCAGCGGTGCGGGCAGCGTGGAACGACGGAGGTGGCGCGGGTTTGGCTATGGAGTGGTGTCGGTTCTGTGTTGGTGTCTATGGTGGTGGTTTTGGTATTTCTTGGTGGGTGGCTTAGTTGGGTAATGGTGAAAAGGATAGTGGGGTTTGGAGGAAGAAGATGGTGATGAAGAATGGTTGATATAGTGGTACTTTGGTGCTTTGTTGAATGGTAGATTGTGGGACGTGAATGGCTATGGTGAAGGTGATGATGAAGTGTTAAAGATGGGGGGTTGATGAAGATGATGATGTTAACATAAAAAATGAAAAAAAAATTGGTTAGAGAAAAGGCTAGGCAGAAGATATGTTTAAAGGGGGGCTAGGATGTTTAGTCTTAGGCTGAAAAAGTGTTTAGGCTAAAAGTCAAGCTAAAAAAGTCAAGGTGAAGAGGGCCAAGCAAGGTGTGAGTTATGGGTTTTATAGAGGGATTAGGCTGAAGTGTTTGAGTTATAGTGTGATTAGAGTTTGTTTAAGATGATAGGCTGCAATCTGTTTAGGATGTGTTATGGTTGGTTTAGGATAGGTTTGTTTAGGATGAGTTTAAGGGTTAGGATAACTGATGGGGTTTGTTTAAGATAAGTGTTGGTATATGGGTTATGGGTTAACAAGTTGGATCATGGGTTATGGGTTAATGGATTGGATCATGAAGTATGGGTTAATGGGCCAATGGGTTGGATAATAGGCCACTAAGCAAAAGATGGTTTTTTTTTTTCTCTTTTATTCTTTTTATTTTTATTTTTACAAAAATGCCCAAACAAAATTAGGTGTTCACGCGAGTCTGAATAATTAAGAATTGTTCTGAGTCAGCAAGCTATTCTAATAACCGACTTTTAACTAACCTAACAACTCAAGCATTTATATTTATCTCTCGCATTAGAAAACATTTATACTACTTATGTGTTAAGGATACAGAAAAATAATATTTTAACATTTTATTTTGTATATATATTAGGTGTGTAATAAACCTATATTTTATAGTCTCAAATCAAATAAATTGTGGTAATTTGCTTGTATTTATAGCTGAATTTTAGATAGATCCTCATTATTATCTTCGTTTTTGCATATTAAAGAGATTTATCACATTTAGAGTGAAAGCAAACAAAGATATTGTGTTTTCAAAGTAAAAGATGATCATTTTGACTTAGACAGAGCCTTGTGTCAACTTAGAAATGATTGATAAGTTAGACATGACCTTATATAACTTGGGAAACGTCTTTGACTATGAGACACAGCCGTGTCTCCATCCTGACATTAAAATTATGCATTTTTATGCTCACACGGTCGTGTCGAGCTTAGACACGGTCGTGTGAGGTCTCATATGCATAAAAATAGACGTTTTGCCCCTTGCTATTATAAATAGAAGAAAATCTCTAAACCTAAGGGCACACTTTTTGCAACAGAATACTTTGAGAGACATATCAAAAGAGAGAATTGCCATGAATCTTTAGAGATTATACTACAAAAAAAGGACATAATTCTTGAAGGCTTGAAGATCAGAATCTCCATAAAAGGGGTTTTGGTTTTTTTTCTCCTTAGATTTCCCCTTTCTTTAGGTTTTTCTTTTTATGGATTTTTATTATGATTTTGGATTATTTGTATTGAACATGAGTAGCTAATCTCATAACTAAGATTACAGGGGATCTTGTTTTCCTAATTAATTGATTTTTAATTCAAATTCGATTAAGATGATTTCAATTGGGTTTATTGTATTGTTTAAATTCTTGTCGAGACTTGATTACTTTTGTCATACTTTAATTCATTGTTTGATTGGTGACCATCCGTAACTAATTAGTAGACATATATATTAAACCTAGGATTAAATTGGTGAATGACCAAACACACTACAAGAAAAAACAAAATTTGTGAAGGATAAATCCACCGTAAATCACTCAAAATCCACCTCAAATTAACAATTTGAGGTGGATTCATGACCACCACAAATATGGTCGACGCAATATAATTTGCGGCAGATTTTAATTTTTGCCACAAATTTGTAGTGGATTTTTCCGTCACAAATTCGCCGTAAAACTCTCTGGTAACATGTCGGAATCATTACTGGAAATGGGCTAATATGTGGCGAATTTTTCTGTTGCTAATTTGCAGCGGATTTATCCACCGTTAATTTATGATGGACTTTTCCGCCGGTAATTTGCCGTGGATTTTTCCTCGCCTGATTTGCGGTGGATGTTGCCTCCGCTAATTTGTGGGTGATTTTTTCACCGCTAGTTTGCGGCAGATTTTTCTACGACTGAATTGCGGTGGATTTTTTTGCCGTAATTTTGCGGCAGATTTTGCGATGAATTTTTCAATTTGCGGCGGATAATCAGCTGCAAAAATCTACACAAATTTGCGGCTGATATTTTCGCAACAAAATCTGCCGCAAATTTTTTTGAATATAAAAAAATTAAATTAAATATCCAAATCCACAATATAACAAAATCCACTCAGAAATCAATTTCAACATGTCAATGCATTTAACTAATCTATAAAACAAACATAACAAATCGCATATAACATAACTCATTGTTCAAATTCAACATAACAAAGTTTGTTCAAATACAAAATTTAATAATCTTCATTATCATTGTCATCTTCATCATGATCATCTTCACTATTCTGATTATCTTCTTCTGTTAGTTGTAGTTGTTGGCTTGGTTGAGTGCCAACGACTTGTACATATGATTTCAGCTCATTAATCATTTGATTATGTTGAAGCTGGTATTGTTCAAATCGCATTTTCCACTCTGCCTCACGTTGTTATTCACGTTGTTGGCTTTGCTGCTCCATTTGCTATTGAATCTACTGAACTTGATCCATCATCTCCTGCTACAACTCCTCCTTAACCTGATTAATATATGTAAACATACATTCATCAATTCATTCCACGAATAATGAATTAACTAAAAATACGAAAAATAAAATGATTGACTACATCTATTAAAATATAAAAATTAATTTATAAAAAATATTACAGCTATTACTTAACTTAATTAATAACGTGCTCAGGAACTTGACTCTACATAGGCCTTGAGGAGGATGAATCTACATGGTCATGAATAGATGCTTGAGTACCAAGACCATAAACACAACTCTTCTTAGGACCGCTAACAGTTTTAATCCAAAGTTCTCGATTGGTCATTTGTGTACCAGATGCCCCTTCCTCATTTGAGCACTAAGAGAATTGTTCAGGTTCCTTTGTTTTGAATTCGTACTAAAGATGGAAATAAAATACTTCTTATGGTTGTTATTATAACATGATTGTAGTATTAAAAGCAATAATTTCTAGAGAAATACTAACATATAAATCCTTAGCTTTTGTAGAAACTCATGCAGTACGGTCTTCTTTCCTTAAATGTACATGACGAAATGTCTCATCAACTGTGGGCTCTCTATCCAAAGTCTTAGTCTATAATAATGAGAAAAAAAGTTAATAACAAAATAATAAAACATATTACTAAACATCTGGTGATAATAGTTACCAATTTCTGCGCATAGGTACCTGTAGAAATGCAACCACCAGTGTGCAAGCATCCATCAGTGTCAGAAGTACGGTTCATCTTTGCTTGTTGACATTTCTCCTTATACATGCTACTAGCCCAGTGCCTGCATAAGTCTTCTCATATGTCTTCTCCAATCCAAAAAGGTTTTTCATTTAAGTTGTGTGCCTATCCCAGCAAACCTGATAGTTTCTTCAAACTATGACTATTATATGTCTTCCGCATATGGTTATGATGCTGAGGCATCCAACAAACATAACCCTTCAAAAAAATTATGTAAATAACGTTAAAGTTAAAAAAAAATTGCACTATTACAAGACAAACAAACATAATTACCGGAATAAAAATTGATACATACTTGAAACTCTCGAAATCACATTTCTCTAGTATCCTTGGGTATTTCACCCCAAGATGTCCAAGGTTGATTATACCTAGATCGTATAATCTTTGTTATGGCATCAGCAGCAGGTTTAGATGGCAGAAATCTACGATACAACTTAAAAAAAAATATAAATCTTCTCAACAAAAATTTTGAATGTGCATTAATTATAAATGAATAACAAATAGTTGTTCACATACCCAAAATCACCATATGGCTCAACAAACGTCTTGTTGCTTTGATTTTTTACTTCCACATTAGAATCACGGGTTTCCGACGACTCACAGGTACTCGATGACGGGCCAATAGTTGGTGACCCAGAATCAAATGTTGTACCATGCGGTGTATAGGAAGTTGGTGGCAGATGCTGAGGTCTAGGTGTAGGTATCATAACGTACCCAGTAAATGGTGGCTGATGCAAACTTGTAGTGGGTGATATTGTAACAGAGAATGGAGATGATCCTTATGATTGCCCCCTAGATGGCCTCCCTAAATTGATTCGAAGACGTCGAAGTTGTTGCTTTTCGAACGTCTTCCCTTTCCCCTTATCTCCTTGTGACGATGACATCTACCCAATTAATAAAAATATAATGTAAATATAATTCTAAACACGACATAATAATGTATAACTAGTAACTACAACATCTTAATATAATTTTATACTCACAGTTATGAGGAAACATTGTCCTCATCACTATTTGTTTCATATTCATTAGTGGAGGAAGATGTTTCATCATCATCATCATTAAAACTTTCTTCTTCTTCATCATTTTCAGCTTGTTTACTAGAACCAACATCTTGAACTATATCAAAAACCTCATTAGTGTCTTGCAAGTTGTCAATGAGATCCACATCAACAATTAGATCCACATGATTCATATTATCATCTTGGAATGCAATTTCTTGGGCACTTTCAATTTCAACTCGACCTCTTGCCTTGATCTTTATTACCACCCACCATTGGACCTTATCCTTTTTCTTTCTAGGATAAGGAACATAATACACTTGTCTCATAGAGGAAATAAGGATAAAAGAATCAAACCTCTCATATCGTCTAGTGTGTCGAACCTCGACAATCTTATAATCTTTGTGAACTCTTGTACCTCTATTAATCGTAGGATCAAACCATTCACATTTAAAAAGAACAACTTTTTTTTGTTCCCCGAGATATTCTAACTCAACCACATCTTTTAGTATTCCATAATAATCATTTTCATCTTCACCATTAGTTGAGCCTTTAACACACATACCATTATTGATTGTTTTCTTACCATCTGACCAAGCATCTATGTGAAATTATATCCATTGACAAAATACATTGGCAAAGATGTCACACATCTACTAGGCTCCCATGTCAAATCATGCAAGTAAGAATCATTCACCTTATTTAGTGGATTGTGAACCTAAAAAAAATATAATTAATGTTAATGATCTAAATCATATATAATGATTGGGAAAACGAATTTAGTAATGTTTGAATACTCACATAACTTCTGAACCACTTTATAAAATCTGCATTAATTCTTTCATTTGAATGTTCCTCAGGAATGTTGAAATATTGTAAAAAAACACTGAAAAATTAAAAGTTTATGATTTGTTGTTAGTGAGCAATACATATGTCAGAATTTAAGGCAAAATTAATAGTACTACTTACTTGAGGTATGATTCAACTTCATCACAATTTAGCAAGACGTGCAATATCGCAGATTTCATCTTAGCATCATTTAGCCACTGTTTTTTTTTATGTTCCATAACCTCGGCTAGGTTAATTAAAAATTGATAAAGTCGATTTCATCGACATATTTTCATTTGTATCATCATTTCGTCAAACTCTAGTTCTCATTGACTTAATATGAGACTCAAAGTAAAATGAACAGAAATGAGATATCTCTTGAATCAAATAAGCTTCACAAATATAACCTTTAACCTGAGCTTTGTTCTTAACTGTTTTCTTTATCTTGTTTAAGTACCTCTCGAATGGATACATCCATCTGTACTGAACTGCCTCCCCACTCTTGATTCATAAGGTAAATAGATTGGTAAATGTTCCATGAAATCAAAGAAACTTGGTGGAAATATCCTTTCCAATTTACACAAAATCATCGGAATGTTCTGTTCCATTTAGAGCATGTCTCTTTCCGCCAAAGTCGTTGAGCACAAGTCTTGGAAAAATTGACTCAATTCAGTCAATGGCTTTCAAATTTGATCTGGCAACAAAGAAAAAGCAACTGGAAGCAAACTCTCCATAAACACATGACAATCATGACTCTTCATTCCAAACAATCGTAATTGATTCGTGTCCACACATCTGGTCAAGTTCGAAGCATAACCATCTGACATTTTTAAATGTTGCACCCATTCACAAACCATCTTCTTTTGCTTTTTTGTAAAAATATAATTAACCTTTAGTTTCATGATCTTACCATTGGGCAAATCAATAAGCTCCAATTCTGGTCGTTGACAATATTCTTTTAAGTCTATTCTTGCCTTCACATTATCTTTTGTTTTGCCCTTAACATCCATAACGATATTGAATATGTTATCGAAGACATTTTTCTCAATATGCATGACATCTAAATTATGCCTAATTAAATTGTCCTTCCAATATAGTAACTCCCAAAATATGCTCTGCTTAGTCCAATTATGATAAACACTATACCCATGGTGTTTGCACGACTGAATTTCAGTTATTTTACTAAAGGCACTAACAATCTCACTTAATTCATGTCCAGATAATCTTAGTCGAAGCAACTTAGTCACAACAGTTTTCTTCTTAAATGCATTTTTATTTCTTTTAAACATGTGATCAACGAGCAAGAATTGACGATGGCAGTCAAACCATGAATTTTTTCCCTCATGCTTCAAAGTAAATGCCTTTGTCTAATCCATGCAATATGGACATGCTAATTTACCAGTAGTCATCCATCCAGACAACATTTCATAAGCAGGAAAGTCATTTATTGTCTACATCAATGCAGCCTTCTTGTTTGCTTAACACGTCATAAGTTAAAACATCCGTCCATAAAATTTTCAGTTCATCAATTAATGGTTATAAATAAACATCAATCTTGCTCTTGGAATTATGAGGACCTGGAATAATGCATGTTAGGAACATGTATGGGGTAGTTATACACATTTTTGGAGGTAAATTATATGGAGTGACTATCACAGGCCAACAAGAATAAGGAGAAGCAGATTGATTGTAGGGAGTGAATCCATCAGCACACAAACTAAGCCTAACATTTCTAGGATCAGATGCAAATTCAGGATATGTCCTATTAAAATGCTTCCATACTTCACCATCGGATGGGTGAGACATATCCCCCTTCTTCCTATTGTCTTCAGCATGTCATCTTATGTGTACAGATGAGCTCATAGAGGAATACAACCTCTTGAACCTAGGAATAAAAGGTAAATAATGCATTCTTTTCACCGGAACTTCGTTTTTATTCCCATTACTGGTTTTACGAAGTTCATATCTTTCAGCACCATAAAACCTACATTGTCTGGCATTATCATAGTATAACATATAGCCATTTACACAACAATCCATATTTCTTGAAGCAAGCCTGAGTTTAGCAACTAATTTTTTTGTTCTATAGTAATTTAGAGGAATTCGTGATCCTGGTGGAGCAACCTTTCTTAATATATCCATAAATGAATCAAAACATGTATATGTTACATTATAATCAGATTTGAGGCTTAACATTCGAACTGCTAAGGATAACTCAGAATGAGTTTCGCAGCTAGGCCATAATGGTTGACTTGAAGCATTTAATAGATCATAATATTCTTCGGCCTCTGGATGTGGAGCATCCTCAACACTCTGTTCAAAACGACTCCTAAAATCCCCAAAGTCTGTTCCAGCCGCATCACAAACCATATTTTGATATCTATCAACCACGTCTTCGTCCTTTAATATGGGACTATTAGTAGTATTCACACCAGAGTTTATATATACACTAATTGGATCAGACTCTTCCTCTCCATGATCTGTCCAATACCAATACCTAGGTTTGAATCCTTTTTTATACAAGTGAATTTTCACAATCTCAGGTTTCAACAATTTCTCACTATAACATATCAAACAAGGACACCTAATTGTTCCTTTACTTAAGTAATAGGAAGATCGACATGCATAATTCACAAACTCTTTAACTCCACATACAAATTCTTGTTTAAGTCCACTACGATCCGAATAAGTCCTATTATACATCCATCTACGATTTTCTGGAACTACCATTTTCTACAATGATAATTTTACACTTAAATCAAAATACAAAAAATGCAAAATGCACAACATATGTTACATAATTAATATATTTTAAAATTATACATGTATAAATATTTCAATCCAAATAACTAGTATTCTCCAATAATGTGGTCAATTTAGAAAGCCAAAAATGCAAAAGTGTTCTCCAATAAAAGTCCAAATCCTATGCATACATTATACCAAGCCTAACTTTTAACAAAAGACTAAGCAAAAGCAATGCAGGTTAATTAACACTAATCAAAAAGAAGAAAGGGTGAATCAAAGAGTAGATCAAACCTGTTGGAGACTACCACACTGCACCAGTTGGAGATCTCCTCCTCAAGGTTTCACAAAATGTAACGTGATGCTAGCTTTAACAAAAACACAAACTAGATTTATACAAAGTCTTCAATGCCTTCTTTTGCTCCTGCTTTGATCATATACTGGATTTACCATGAAAATAAGAAGTTGAGGTGAGAATTTGAAATTCTCAGTAATAAATTTATACAACATAACCTCATAATAAATCCAATTACTGTATATAAAACAAGTTACTTAATTATTAAATAGAAAAGTGGCATAAGTAAAAAAAATCATTTTTTCATTTCTGACATAAACCATTTATAAATAAAAACAAGAAACCTTTATAATACCTTTCCAATAAGAGTTACCTTGATGTGATTTTTAAATATAAGTTAAGCCAGAAATCTCATTTGCACTTGAACTAGCCGTAGCCTTCTTTAAAAAGGAGCACCATTCTATTTCATTTATTACATTCCATAGATTCCCAACAATTGCCACAATTTCAAATATTTTTAATCATATCTACTCATCAATCAATCTTTAAACTTATCTATTAGGATAACAATTGATTTATATGCATCATGAATATACTTTATTAAATACCCTTACTAAGGTCTCATCACACTTATAAAGGCATATAAGAAAGGCCTCCACACTTAGGAAAGCGAGTTTTTCCTAAAACAACATTTTGACATTTTTTTTCAATTTTAACCCTTGACCTTTGCTCAGTAAAATGAGCATAACTTGAGCTACATAAGTCGAAACAAGGTGAATTAGGTGTCCTTGGAAAGCTAAGAGAAAGAGCTACAACTTTTATGTAGAGTATAAAAGCTAATTCTCATTATATCTTTCGACACGGGCCATGTTGTTTTACACAGGCCCCCCGTGTCCTGCTCTGTCTGCACGTTTCCACTATATTTGAACTGGCAAAGAGGGACACGACCCACCCCGTGTTTTCCGACACTGGTCGTATTCCTGGGACAGAAGTTTTGCAAAACCGTGGTTACGGTTCCATTGGCCAAAATCTTGGATTTTGGCCACTCTAATCCAGTTTCTAGGTGAGTTTGGCCACTCTAATCCAATTTCTAGGTGAGTTTAAGTCTCAAATAAGTTCACAAACATGAAGGGAACATAAAACACTAAAAGATTTCGCTAAAAATGGATCAAAACACTACAAATCTCATCCTTAGTTATTCAAAACCTAAAACTCTAAATTCTCATTTCAAATGAAAAATCAAGGTATACAAGTAATGAAAAACTATTCTCATGCCTCTAGCAAACCAAATCATGTTATTCTCAAGTTTTCTAACAAGATTCAAGCAAAAACAACTCAAAACCCCAATTCCCACATCAAGTCACAACTCAAGAATAAGATGAAAGGAATATAAAAGTGAGTCAATAACAAGGTTTTTCCCCTACCTCAATGTCTTGAAGATGACGAAGGTTGTTCATGGAAGCTTCTATCTTGAAAGGGGAAGGGAGAAAGAGGAAGGGAAAGAATTAGAGAAAGAATGTCATCTGAAAAATGAAAATGGCAGAAGGAAGAAGATGAAGTAGATTTAGTGTGTATTTGGATTGCAGTTAGTAAACTTAAGTTTAGTTGAAAGTGTGTTTGCAAACTTAAGTTTGGTTGAAAGTGAGTTTGCAGTAACTAATTTATGTTTAGGAACTTTTGTTTCAAAAGTGAGTTTGAAAGATTGTTTTTAGGATCAACTGAACACACAAGCAAAAAAATGTTGCTTTGGTCCCAAGTCCCAACTTATTTTTGGAAGGAAAAGTATGTTGAGCCAACTGAAAAAAAAATAACCCAAACAACATTGCACTACGTTCGAGACATCCTAACTCACTTTTGGAAACCCCAACTACAATCCAAACACACACTTAATTTTGCGGCAAATTTTTTGCGGCAAAAAATTCCGCCGCAAATGTATTTTTTGAATTGCGGCAAAATTTGCAGAAATTTTTTCCGTAAATTATTTTAATATTTTATTTAGAATTTTTTATTATACTTATCAAATTTTGCGACAGATTTCTCCGCCGCAAATTGAAATTTAGATTTGCGGCCGATTGTTTTAATATTTTTTTTGAAATTTTTATTTTACTGATATCTGACGCAAAATTATTTTTTGAATTACGACAGAATTTGCTTCGAATTTTTGTGCTGCAAATTTAAATTTGCGACAAAATTTGCTGCGAAAAATTTAACATTTATTACGAATTTTTAATTCTAATGTCTGTTTTGCGGTGGATTTTGCCACCGCAAATTTTTTTTTGAATTGTGGTGAAATTTGCGGCAGATTTATCCTTTGCAAATTTTTTTTATCCAAAAAAAATATTTTACGATAAAAAGTTGCCAGAGAATTTTAGTGGCGAAAAATTCGCTGCAATTTAATCTACCACAAGATCCATTGCAAATTGAAACGGATTTTAATCCATCGCAAAATTCGCTGCAATTGCGACAGATTCCAATCTGCCGCAAAATCGCAGTTTTCTTCCAGTGACATCAATTTATTCTATCAATTGAATTGACAATTATGTTAGTTTATCTCTTGAATTGGAGCTTAATGCATTCTTAGTTAATTTAACTAAATAACCAAATAGTTGAATAATTTAAGAATAACATATTATTTATTCATGACCATTGGGATTCAATAACAATTAAGAGAATATTGGTAAGAGAATTAACTTACATAATAAATAAATAACAATCTGGTTAATTAGATTCAAGTGAACCTTGCACCATAGTTTCTCTCTAATTGATTTATCTCTACATTGTTTAATCTTTCGTCGTTCTTCTTTATTTGTTTTTTAATTTTATTTTGAGTTTCTCTTTACACATACGATTGTTTAAATAACCAAGAATTTAGCGAATCCAGTAAAATTATCTCTTATTTCTCGTGAGATCGACAATTGAGACTCAAGTCTTATATTACTATACGATATAGTACACTTGTTCTTAGTGTATTTTACATGTACAAGTGTGTTGGATAAACTTTGGGGAAAAAAAGTTATTTTTGTAGAGATTTTTATGAAAAGCAAAAACTATTTTGTGTTTGGATACAAATAAAAAAAGTACTTTCTACTTTAAAAGGTGAAAAACAAAAATTGATTTTTTTTAAGAAGCTATTCATCTCAGCTTCTGAAAAAGTAGAAAATTGAATTAATTTTTTTTAGATTTTGATTTTTTTTCAAAAATCTATCTAAACAGTTGTACATGTTTAAAAAGTGATTTTTTTTAAAAAATATTATTTTTCTTGTAAATTAAGCACAAACAAATGCACTTATTATTCAAGATTTGAAATGATACACACACATATATATATATACACACACTAACACACACTAACACATAAAAACACCAAAAACAGGCAAGGTTTTATTGTTCAACATAATGTGTAAAAGGTCTACTTAATTTGTTATATTGTTGCATGTAGAATCATTTTTCTATATACATTTTAATTTCTTTAAAATGATATTACATAAATATTAATTATATCAAAACTCTTTAATTATTTTAAGATGTACTTATCGTAAGGTACAAATCTAGTTAGCTTGACTAACTATCCTATCTCTTGTTCTCTCTTTTTTCCAATTATAATTACTATCATTATTAGAAAATTGACATCTAGAGACCAATTTAATGACCGAAAATATTCGATCGCAATAGCGACTAATATAGAGATTGATATAATAAGGGGGAAAAATTCAACCTAAAGATCATCTGAGCAAGGAAACATCTAGTGTCATACATATTGGTGTTGCACGGAAACATTTATAGAGAGAATGCAAGAGAGGACTCAAAGAGCATCTAAGCAAGGAGCTCATCTTCCAAACAATTTGGACATGTGGTGTGATGTGGCTAGAGTGAAAATAGGTAGAACTATAATCTTGGATTGTAGTCAACTATAGTAATTGGAAGACCGCAATACCATGGCTTAAGTTCATCATCTTAGTAGGGGCGAAGGGAAGAACTTGAAGAATTAAGAATTTGGAGAAATGAGCTTCGGACTAGGTTGGAAGACAATGAAAGGCAGAGAGATGATCTTCATGCTAGATTGAAAAATAATGAGAAACAAATTGAGACGATAAACAAGTTAGTACAAGAGATGATGAGTAGAATGAACTTTTAGCCTTTATAGCCATTTCTAGGATAACAATCATTTTTTTGATATAGAGGGAGCATAATAAGAGGAGGAAGATTAGGAGGAGGCCAGAGGAGGACTAAATGTTTATGATTAGACTTTAGTTTATGTTAAACTTTGTTAAATTTAAAATATTTTAGAAATTAGATATTCTAGACAAATGCGTTTTAAAAAATTAGATTTTAATAAATTTAAAAAATATTTTAAATTCATAATATAAATTAGAGACCAAATCAATCTATTTAAAAAAAATAAATATGAAATTAGAGACTAAATTAGAGATCAATTTAAAAACTAATTTTTTTTGTCTCTAAAAATTGGTTGCTATTTTGATCTCTAATTTAAAAAAAAAAAGACCAAATTTAACTAAAATTAGCGACCAAATTTTTTTAAATTTTTGTCATTACAGTTAGCTATCAACTTAAACCAGTCACTAATAATTAGCAACCAAGGATGTAGTGATTGACCGCTAAATTAGTTGTTAAATCTGTCTTTAAATTTTTTAGCGACTTAATTTTTAATTGTTAAAAGATTTTTTTCCAGTAGTCATTATTATTGATATTGTACTACATCATTATTGTTAAAGAATTATATATAGTTACTATAGCATTAGCATGCTTAGCATCTTAAGCCTGCCAATTCACTGTTGTAACTTGTAAGAGATAACATGCATACTCAAAGCCCACCTAATCTCAACCTTTTTTTTTTTAATTTTCAAATTATAGTAAGGATATGTTACTTTTAATAATATTATGTTAGAGCATCAATTACATGTTGGCATCCAATATTGTTGAATGGAAGAAGAATATATGAAAGGACACTTACAAACAGAGGTTTATACAAAAGATTGTCTCTAGGTATTCACCCTAATACCGCTGTTAATCTATAATAAAAGTGCTCGTTAAAAGATTTGTTTTTATATATAATTTCTATTTTATATATAAAAAAATGTAAAGCCTAAAAAGTTGATAAACAAAGCAAAGAGAGAGCCAGAAGAAGAAGAGAGGAAAGGAGACAGTACTTTTGCAGGAGTGAAATCATATGGTGAAGAAAACAAGAAGTACTCAGTGCCATGACAAGCTATTTTTGTTGGGGACTATGTGAATCTTTTAGCAAACATTTTGATGTAACTATTGTCCCAGGAGGATGCCAATTTGAAATGGTTTTCTGGGGGCCTGTTTCAACAGTAAAACATGTTTGAGACATGTCTCATTACATAAATTAAAGGTACATGATTGTCAAAAAGAACAAGCAACAAGGACAACATCTAACAAATTCTCAAATGTAATTTTTGTTACAAAGACCACAATTTTATAAAGTTATGTACATTTTTAATCATATGTGTAAAGTCGTACGTGAATTTGTGTTAAGAAAATTAATGTGTTTTAGTATAAATTTTACAATATTTTTTGGTGAAATTTTACAATAATTTTTTAATAACACAAAAAATATTTGAAAGTTTTGTTTACATATATATATATATATATGAACTGTAAGTATTACACTCATTTTTCAGATGAGATTTACTTTCATCTAATGTTTGAGATTATTATAAGAGGTTAGATGAAAGTTGATCTAACAATTGAAAATGAGTGTAAGTCAAAAAAACTTAGATCTTATATCATATATATATATATATATATATATGAAATGTATATGGTGAGATGAGTGTTTATTATAAGAGGTGAGAATGATGAATCTTGACCATTAGATCTTATATCTTTAGAATAACTTTTAAAGTGGTGATCATCCATGTATGGTTGTATGGTCAATATTCACTCTTCTTACTATCTCACAATAGAAACTCCTCTCATTAGATATGAAGTGTATTTGGTGAGAGAAATGTTTATTATAAGAGGTGAGAAGAGTGAATCTTGACCATTAGATCTTACATGAATACTCAAGATTAGAATATAAATACATGTGACCTTTTTAAGTGGTCACATGACCTTCAAATAACTTTTAATCTTGACCATTCATATATGATTGTATGGTCAAGATTCACTCCTCTCATCCTCTCACAATAAAAACTCTTCTCACTATATATATATATAAGGGGACTTTAAACATGTAACTTTGAATTTTCATTATGTTTCGTATGCACAAGAATCGCATCTCATAGTAGTTGGGAAAGTCAAAGTCTCCCTCTGTTAAAGTGAGAAATCACGGTTCTATCACTTACATTACATGTTCGTTTTTTCATTTGATATAAAAAATTTTTAAAAAAATGTAATTCCCATATTCAAGAAATAACACACTGCATATTACAGTATACTCAGAGGAGAAACAGGAAGAGAATGTAATGAAATCTTGTTGCGATGTTCGTCCTTATTGATACTCGAGACCAAACTTAAAACACCCTGGAGACCCAAATAAATGCAACTTTATTTAATTCACATCACACATAGTTATGAATTTGTTTATCATTGCAATTGACACTACCTAGCTATCTAACTCTCTCTCTCTCTCTCTCTCTCTCTCTCTCTCTCTCTCTCTATATATATATATATATATATATATATCATATATATATATATAATCTTTTTTATCAACTTACACCAACAGTGTAAATCTTTTTTTTACTTACATTTATTTTCAACATTAGATCATTTTTATCTAATGGTTGAGATTATTTCATTAAATAATCCCAATCATTAGATGAAAGTGAATCTAACGATTAAAAATGAGTGTAAGTCTTTTTGAAGACTTACACCTGTAAATTGATCCTCCTCATATATATATATATATATATATATATATATATATATATATATATATATATCTAGTGAGAGGAATTTTTATTGTGAGAGGATGAGAGGAGTAAATTTTGATCATACAACCATACATGGATGATCAAAATTAAAAGTTATTTAAAGGTCATGTGACCACTTAAAAAAGTCACATGTATTTATGTTCTAATCTTGACCATTTATGTAAGATCCAATGGTCAACATTTATTTCTCTTACCTCTTACAATAAACACTCCTCTCAGTAAAGTAAGATCATATATATATATATATATATCGATTAATAAGGAGTTTGAATCGTTGAATTGTTATTTAGGAAAAGTTTTTATTTAATCATTTTTTTGACTCAAAATTATCTGAATAATTGTTTGTATAAAAAAATCGCTTCATTTAATGACATTCATATTTAATTTATTTTTTGTTGCACTTTATAAACAAATAAGATGTAAGCTTCCTACCACCGAATTTCAAAGAGTAGTAACACAAACAAAGACTAACCTTGTGTTTAGATGTTTTTTCATTAACGGAACGGAACGGAATAGGTAAGGATGGATCGGAAAGGAAAGGAAAGGAATGGAACATAGTTCCTCCTCTTTGTTTGGAAGATTCATTAACGAAACGGAAAAGAACATGTGCTCTCCCCATTTCACCTCAATTTTGGGACGAAAAAAAATTGAACATTTGAGGGGAAGAGGGGGGGAATGATTCCCCCTGTATTCCGTTCCGTTCCTATGGATTTTAAAACTCTCAAATACACAAAATTATTTTCGTTCCTTTCATTTTCTTTCCGTTTTCCTCTTTACTTGTCATCCAAACATAGTGTAAGAAAATGAAATAATACATTAAGCTTCTGAAGTCAGATGCCTTTATACTATATTTTCTTACAATTCTTTACAGTAACTTTCAGCCTCAAAAGAGAAGTAATATGCAGATTTTTCATGGCTTTATATTTATAATACAAGACTATAAAGATAATAAGTTTAGAGTATATAAAACTGGCTAAGGAATATTGTCATCTCCAAAGAATTTAGAGCTGTGGTCACATTGATTACTTTCCTTTGCATTAGCTTCACCTCGGGATATGCTACTGCTGGACAGGGAAGGAGCGTAAGAATACCATCTGGACCAAAAGAGATAGTTGAGGAAATTGAGGAAGCTTAGGGCAGCCATTAACCAGTAGAAAAGATCAAGCCTGTCTTGGTTGAGATTGTTGAAGTGGAGCCAACCACCAGTTGAAGAAGTTGAAGTGATCTTATTCACCAAAGAAACCAATACTGAGCTCAAATAAAACCCAAATGAGTAGGAGCAATATGTGATGGCTGTCAAGAATGCCTGCATCCCTTTCAAGGACTGTTTGTAAAAGAACTCAAGGAGGCCAATGGCTGTAAACATCTCTGACAACCCAAAGATTAAGAATTGCGGTGTAATCCAAAAAATGGACAAAGTTTTGTTAAGGTTCACAGCTGCATCCCTTCTCTTTTTCTCCATAAGAGCAGCTGAAACCATAGAAAAGGTAGCTAGAAAGAGGCCAAAACCTATTCTCCGCAAAGGTGAGATTCCAGACTCATGACCAGTGATTTTTCTGGCAAAGGGGACAAAGAAGGTGTCATAGAGAGGGACCAGAACGATGAGGAAAATGTAGGGAATGGACTGAAGTGACGCAGGAGGGATATGAAAGGATTTGGTTAGATGGGTGTCCATGGCACTCCCTTGTTGGACTGAGAATGTCTGGAGTTGTGCTAAGATAGTGTTGAAAACAATGGTGCAAGAAAAAATGGGAACAACTGAAAGCAATATCTTCACTTGCTCAACTTGGGCAACAGTGCACAATCTCCATGCGCTTTCCTTTGTGTTAGTCCCCTTTTGGACTCCGATACAAGCCTTGTCCAGGAACCTGAAAGTAGTTTAACAGTTGTTTTAGATAATTGAGCATATATTCAGTGCAGAAAATAGTACTATACTCAAGAACATGGTTAATTGAACCATGAATGTGGAGTTAAACTTTTGGCAGTTATGCTAGACATTCTATCTGAATCTCTATGAAACTGAAGGATATAACATTATAGGTTACAAGTGAATTAACTCTAATAGATCATGAAGTTTATAAAGTTGTTTCTTTCTCACGTACTTTTAGTGATCTAGGTGTTTGAAAAAATAAAATTAAGCAGACAATAGGAAATAAAGAAAAGACAACCACTAAAAACAAAAGAAGTACCTGAACTTATCAGTATGATGCAGACCAAAATTGTTTTGGCTTCCATGAAGCAGTTGTGGATTAGATGGACAAATCAGCTTTCTTTTCAATATTGCAGCCACAAAAACCTGATATATAAGATAATGGTAACTTGATTGTTTTAGTTATAAGAGCCATAAGAGCGAACATTATCCAATAAGACATTATAAAGTTAACACTTTCCTAGTACATGACTAAACACAACTTATTATATTATTCGACAACCCACGTGCAATAGTTTTAAATTTCAGAATTGACCCCTAAAGAATAAGCAACAGTACATGTAAAGATTTTCTGAATATCACAATAACGATTTTTTATCATGTAATTCACAAGACCCTACTTAATGGATAAGGCCTGGTTTTTACTGTTATTTTTGCTCCTATATATTATTTAGCACAACAATACAATATTAATTCTTCTATATAACTAGTAATAACCGATCCTCTACTATGTGTTCCTCTTAAGGATGTAGTCAATAAATAAAACTACATTGGTTACTCGATCTTGTTTTTGGTAACTTCAAAACATTTTTTTGGGGTGAGTTAGAGTTTTTAGCACAATTTGAACCTACTATCCCCACCAAATTATTCACCCTCCCTAACCATTGAGTTATAATAACCAGATGGCTACCTATATCGATATATTTAAAGACACAAATGGAAATTATTCTTTAGAGGGAAAGAAGTTAACAAAGTAGTTTAATATTCGTACTTGAGCAATGGGGGTGAAGATGCTGCCTTGTTGGGGTTTGTTCCTGTAATATAGAGTCCCACATATCAAGCTTATCAATCCCATTGCCATTACAGCTGCTGAGACCCCGAAGCCCACGTCCATTCCAGAATGAGTTTGAACCCAAACAAGAATTGTTAGGGCAACAAGTTCTCCCATAGAGAATGCAAAATATGCTGCATTGAAGTAAGTTGAGAGCTTCTTTAATTGCTTGGGGTTCTCTTGATTGAATTGGTCACCTCCATGAGCAATCATGTTAGGCTTGACACAGCCACTCCCTAATGCCACCAAGTATATTGCTAGAAAGAATATCATGGCCTTGAAGCCCTTTGCTTCTATGCAGTGTTCTCTATCAGTTAGCATATTGCATGGCGGTGGCTTCAACTGAGGAAGATGAGCTTGGACTGAGAGCAATATGAAACCCTGTAAGAACCAGATAGCATCAATTATTATTATTTCAAAAAATATGTTCTTTATATCTCGTTCGCTCTCTCACTGACACACAAACGAGAAATTCTTGATAAGAACTTTTTACCTTTAAGCATTAAATTAATCTTTGGCATGTATGTGGGTTATGTTAAAAATATACATATTTTTATTAATACAACTTTATACATATTAGAAATTGATTTATATGTCTAAGATAGAAAGATACCACCCAAAAATTTATCCAAACAGAAGGCAAACAACCCTTTTACCTTTAATAGGCCAGCCAATAGTCCAAAACTGATTTAAAAAAAAATAAATTAGCAATTAAAAAGAAATAGAAAATGACTGATGGTTCCATCTCAATGTTGACTTAACTCTGAAAATATCCTTTTGTAAAAGCAATAAACGCCATATATCCAGTTGTATTAGTGGATTGAGAGGCTATAGAGAGACAAAAAGTAGATGGAAAATTGAGAGAGAGAGAGAGAGGTTAGCTTACAGAAAGTTCCACAAAACCAAAGATGAGCATGGTCCAGAAGCTCCCAAGATAAGAGTCTGATAGATAGCCACCAAGGAGGGCTAGGAGAAAGATAGTCCCAACAAAGTTAGTCACTACGTTGGCAGACTTTGATAAAGAGAAGTGCATCTCATTGATCACATAAGTTATGAGGTTGTTTCCCACTGCAGCTATTGCCATTATTTCAAATGCTTGCAACCCTGAAATTATTCATATTGATATATATATATATATATATATATATATATAGAGAGAGAGAGAGAGAGAGAGAGAGAGAGAGAGAGAGAGAGAGAGCACAGTACAAGAACACAAATTAATTAAAAGTGAGGAATCATTAGGTTGTAAACTGGCAATTGTAAGACTAAGAGATAACAGATAGATATGGAGAGCTAACTAATTAAAAACTTAAACCGGCCATAATCTGGCTAAATGCTTCTATGATCAATTGTAAGATACAGTCATGGAAGTAGAGGTTAATGAGCATGCTTAGTTCTAATTATATATGTACAACCCATAGAGACCAAAGCGGCACTTGCAGCCAAACGACAAACGTGGTCGCGGAAGTAATAGCTTTCACTTTTGAAAGAAGCTTAGAATGGCAGATCTCGATCGAGGTGATCTCTCATGTTATATATATATATATACCAAGAACAAAATGGGCAGTTTTGGTTAAAATTCTTCGGTAATCAAAACAGATAGAAATGGCATGTACCAAAAATGTTATATATAAACAAGACCCGTGAAGGGAGAGAGATAGAGATACCAAGAACAAAAGCAGCAGCTCTCATTTCACCATGCTTATCAGGGTTGGAGTGCCTGCCTCTCCAGTCAACAGTTACAGTGGTGTCATTACTAACACCAGATGGCATAGGAATAGGAATAGGACCCTCACACGGCTCCATTGTTTCTCTCTCTCTTGATTAGAGGTGGAAGAGAGACAAGAATGGGACTTGATACAAAGTGTGAAGGCAGTTCCTTGTCTCACTCTAAAATGCTAAACTTGAGGCAATTTGCTTTGGGGATTGTGTGTCCCTAATTTATAGTGGCAATCACTCGGGATCGCGGACATTATTCTGATACGCATCTTTTTTTTTTTAATCTTTAAATTTTATGAAATTAATAATTAATAAATATTTAATAGCTCATTATGAATATCTTACGTGTATAACAATTCTCTGCGTTTATTCTGTGTTTGGATGTTTTTTTATTAACGGAACCAAACGGAATAAATGGGGATGAATCAAAAAGAAAAGAAAAAGAATAAAACATAGTTTCTCTTCTCTTTGTTTGAAAGATTCATTAACAGAACGGAACGGAACATTTATTTTTCTTATTTTACCTCAATTTTAAAAGAAATAAAAATTAAATATTTAAGAGAAAGAGAAAAGAATAATTTTTCTTGTGTTTTATTTTATTTTTATATATTTTAAAATTTTTAAATATAAAAAATTATTTTTTTTTTTTTTTTTTTTTTTCGTTTCTCACTTTACTTGTTAGATTCTAACGGAAAGCGAGAGTTAGAGAGAAAAATACGAGGCCCTCGCACTCATTATTCGCACGTGTACGACACTCACACCAGGAAAAAAAAAATCCCATACATTGACTGACACTCCTGTGAAAGGGACATTACTTTTCTTTGGGTTGCGTTTCTCATTTCTGTTGTGGAGTGCGGGATTCATCAACTCTGGAAAATCTTTTATGTACATCACCTAACCTCATATTATATTTATGTCAGGTGACAGTATAAGTATATAAAAATAAAGTGAAATTATTTATATTAAATAATAAAAATTATATAAATAATAAAAATTATACGTGTATCAGTATTTTTAAATAATAATTATTTATTTTTTATGTTATTTTACTGCATTTGAAAACAAAAAGTATTTTTAATGTTTAATAATTAATAATTTATTAATTTAGACTCCCAAATTAAATATACATTAAATTTATATAATTTTTATAATAAAGATAATAATGTTATTTACACACTAATTTTGTTATATTTTTTCAAAATACATTTTCTTAATCTCTTTACTATTACTAATATATTAACTGACACTACTTATCTATCAATTGGTATTTCTATTTTTATTAAGATAATAATAAATAAATAATAATAAAGATTGTTTGTATTATTTTTTTATATTTATTTTTAAATAAATAATAAGATATATTTATAATCATATTTTTTATATTTATTTTAAAAAATTTAAATGAATCTTTAAATTCTTAAATAAGTAATTAGTAATAATAGTTTTAAAAAATGATATATATATATAATATAAAATGTATTTGGTGAGAGTATTTATTATAAAAAAAAAAAAAAACTTATTAAATATTATATAAATAATCAAAATTAAAACGTAAAAATTTATGATTTTTAAAATGATTATATAATTATTAAATATTTTTTAATTTTGATCATTTATATATAATTATATATTTAAAATTTACTTATATATCATCTCATAATAAATATTCATCTTAATATATATATATATATATATATATATAAAACATAAATCCAAATCCTACACATACAGCCATGGTGGCTGCCGGATCAGAACCCGTCGTCAGCCATCGCATCCTCAGCTCAACACCAAAATTGGTATTTGAATTACGACGCGATGGAGGACGGCGGCTCTGGGCGGTGATTCTGAGACGGCTTGAATTGGTTCATTATGATCTGTGATGGGTTTATTTCTTATGGTTTACTGTTTGGTTAAAGGTTTCCTTGATTTTAAAGGCAGGGATAGTGGTTTGGGGTTGAAGGGGTTGTTTCTATCATGGGGAAGTTGTTGGGTTGGGTGACTTAATTTTGATTTGGTTGTTGGTTAGGTATGTGTGGGGGTTCGCAGGGCTTGGATCTGGGGTATGCGGTGGCTGCCATGGAGTTTGTGGGGGTTTAGGTAATGTTCGGTTGGGGCTAGGCGTGGTGGTTGGTTGCCGTGGAGGTTTAGGCTGGTGGATTTTGGTGATTGCCATAGAGGTTTTACGGTGGAAGCTATGGTGTCTCTGAGCCACCCTTGCTATTGCTAAGCACCCAAACCAACTGTCGTTTACCTCTGCCCAGCCTCTGCGCTTGCCGCCAGAACTCCGCACCATATGCCGTCGATCCACCTCGCTTGACACTCTCAGCCGGCGGTAGCCCACAGCCTCCCTCACCATTAAACCACCAAATAACTATTGACTTTCAGAAGCTACCTGTTAAACCAGCAACTAGTCTACAAAATCCACCTTTGATCTCTCATGAAGTTAATCCAACGGCTATTGACCACGTGGTCTATGATATCTGTCACCCCTAAACGAAATTTAAATTTAACTCATTGATAATATAAAATATTTAATGGATAAAAGTGTCACTTATTTGTAGCAAGGATTTCTACTTTTAATAAAAATACATTAACCATCGTAATCATATAATATATAAAAAATGTATATAATTTAAATAATTATCATGTATTTTTTTATCAATAAATATATAATTTGATTTAATGATATATAATAAATAATAAAATTAATTTTTTATCATATGTCATTTAATGTAATTTTTTTTCACTTATAAAGTAATATGGTCAATATCACATTTACAAAAAAAAATAAATATATATATATATATATATAAATTAATAAAAAATCAAATAACTCTAAGAAATTATTTGGATAATTAATTGAAATTGAAATATAAAATTTTAATTTCAATCATAATTCTTTCATAATTATAATTGGTTCAAAATATTAAATTCTATGTTTGAAGTTGTTAAAAAATTATGATAAAATTATAATTCTAAATCCAATTATAATTTTATTGTTTAAAGGTATGATTTAAAATATTAAAAAATTATTTACAAAATTAAAATTAATAAAAATATTCATACAATAATATTTTTATAATAAAATAGTCGTATTTTTTAATAAATAAATTTTTCATGAAATTTTTTAGAAAAAATAAATAGCTATTGTAATAATTTTTATATAAATATAAAAATAATTTTTTATATAAATATAAATCTCAATAAATATTATTGTTCGTAAATAAATGCGGAGAGAGAAAGAAAGTTTAATTTTTAATTATGGAATTGGTAATTCTTAAGGTATAAATTAAAAATTAAGAAAGACTTAATTTAGTTGTTTTTCAATTCTATAGAATTGATTTATGAAATTACAATTTCAATTCAAAATGACATTTTAAACATAAAAAATAGAATTAAGAGGTCCAATTTCAATTTCAAGCTCTAATTTCATACTCAATTCCAAGAGTCAAATGGACACTAAATCAAAATCATGTTTCAACTTTCTAGTTTCATCTTTCTCAGTTTTCTGGTAATAGAAAAAAAAATTCTACTTTTTTGAATGAAATACACAAGTATGATGAAGCCTAGAAAGATTCATTATTTGGACAAAACAAAAAGATATTTTGAAACCTATAATTTCTAACAAAATAGAAGACTATGTTAAAACCCCAAAATACATATTGATCTTCTCCTTTATTGTGGTTGCTTGATCTTCCTCTCATGGGTACAATATTGTGAGTATTACGAACCATATCTGTGAGTAATGTAAGAGGCTCATGACTTTGTGAACAAATCAAAGTTATGTAAAAATAAAAATAAAAATAGTAGTTGAGAAATAAGAATTAAAACATAAGAGAAATTGTACTTGAGAGTGGCATATGCTAAAGTGGACAAGCTTTGACTAGTGACGACAGACTTCTGGCAACCTCTAGGTTGAGAGAAGGAGTAGTTGAGAGGTTAGAACATTTTTCAAAATAGTGTTGTTGCTTTTGTAAAAAATTACCAATTATCAATCTTTATAATTGATAAATTTTTAAATTTAATATAGAATTATTTCTAATTATTATTTTCAATTCATTCTCATTATTGCAGAAGACTAATTTATGATTCGTTCCCATTAGGTTGGGGTGGACTCTTTATAATGAAAATAATGAAATTAATAAATATATATTTTATATATTATTTATAATTTAATAATATATTTATGACAAAATTATTGAGGACTCGTCATTATTTAAGGTATTTTTTAAATAAATATTTTAAATATTTTAAGAAGAAGTAAATTAACGACAAATAAAATTATTAGCCTAATTAAAATAATATTTCAAAATAAGTAATTATTAGCTTAATTAATCATAAAATTTAAATTTGTATGTTTTGCCTATCTCGAATTGGTTTCATTAAATGACTCATGACTTGACCGATAACATATGATCTTCAATTTTATCATGCGTCATCTTAATTAACAAATAATTACATTATTTTTTTTTACATATGACAAGTAAAGTAACTAATATCCTACTATATGTCATTTTATATTATAAATATTATAAATGATCTAATATGACAACATAAGATATGTGATAAAGAAAATGTCACATGTACAAAAATCAAATAATAATTAAAAAATAAAATTCAATAACTAAATAATAAAAATAAAATTAATAAGAAAAAAAATTACAACTTTTCAAATATATAAAAATAATAATCCAAATACTTTATACGATTAAAAAAAATTTTTTCATCCCCCAAAAAAGGAATATCTTACCATTTTTTCAATACAATACTAGCATATTTGTATATGTTAATGATACATATTCAAATACTAAAAACTCAATAAATTAAAATGTTGATGTAAACTCCTTAAAAAAGGAATAATAGTATTAAAATTACATAGGCAAAAAAAGAACAAAAATGCAAATGAAATGAAAAAAGAAAAAGAAATATAAAAATTAAACTAACAAAAAATAATAGTTTACTTGAATATTTTTTTTTAGTTTTATAAGATTTCATTACACATTTTAATTTTGAGATTATACTTACTTATGATACAAGAACTTTCATTTCCAAATGCGTTTTGAAACTAAAAATATTTTAGTTTTATAAATATTTTTTAAACTTATAAGTTGTTTTATAATATTATATATTTAAAATTTTTAGTATTTATATTAGAATGAAATCCTTTCATGAAAATATTATATATTTTAAAACTTAACTTATAAATATTTTTTTTTATATATAAATATTTTTTCTTTATAAATTATTACATATATTTTATTTAATAAAAAATTTTAATTTAATTATATTTATTTTTATCATTTAATTAAATTTATCCATATATCACACAAGTGTAAAATCTAATTATTTTTAAAACAAGTGACATTTTATCAGATAAAAAAAAGGTGACATTTTATAATAAATGTAAAATACTTTATAATATTAACAAATAAAAAAAAAATTCTTTTGTATGTGATTTGATGAAAGGAGAGATGGTTGGTATCTTGGCTTGTAGGGACAGGAAAACCTTTCGAGCTTTCGATTAATTACATATCCTGGTTAAAAGCTACCTACTTCTTTGAGGTGAATCTCTAACCCAATTTTTTTAAAAAAAACAAAATATTTCTTGAGCTAATAGTTAGAAAGCTCTCATAGTTTAATGATCATTTGCCAATGAGCAATGACTTCTAATTTATTCAACAGAAAATAAATATAGAAACACATAATATAGATTGCTTTGCTTTAAAATATTATTAGGGCGGAGCTAGAAGTTTCTTGTGGTTGCCAAAATTAAGCAATACATGTTTAAGGGACTAAGTTAAGAAATTTATTTATTTTAATTACATGTAAAAAAAATGTAAAAAAAATTTGAGGGCATGACACAAGACATGGTAGAATATTTGCTACTTGTGGGCAGGAAGGTGGAATTTGATCCTAAATTCTTACATTCACCTGCAAAGAAATTTACTAATTGAATTAGTTGACACCTTCTTGTAAGTAATAAACTTGACACAAACATAAACAAATTACTCGTACTATATGACAGTGGCGCATCTTAGTTGAACGTTTTCATCTAGTAATTTTTTTCTACAAGAAATGAAATTTATTATGATCGAAGACCAATAATACTTACAATTCGAAAAAAATACACCAGATCTATAAAAAAAAAAGAAACAAATACAATCTGTTATCTAAACTAACCAACGATATGTAGATTTGTTTCTTGCCAAAAAATTAATGAAGTCTAAACATTCACAATAGAGATCACCACGAAAAGTGTTGTAACTTGAAGAGTGTATTACGTCTCTTCTCAAAGTAGATTTGAAACTATCCTCCCACCTGTAGGGGTGGAAATAAGCCAGGTTTCTCGTCAGGAGTCTATGGTCTGGCATGCCTGAAGCCTAATCTGATCTGATCTGTTTACTAAACAAGCTAGGTCAAGACTTTTTAAAAAGTCTGTTTAACTAAAAAAATTCAGGCCTCAGACCATCTAATATATCTGTTAAGTCTAGTAGACCAGTTTGACTTATTTAATTATATATAATATATATTGTTATAAAGACATCATTACAAAGTAGACATTTAAATAAACTTTCAGGTCAGACCAGACTTTTAAAAAGGCTAGGCCAGACCTTAAAAATCGGCTTATTATAGGTTCACAGTCTAGACTTAGATCTTATAATTTGGATACAAGTCAAACCTTATAAGATAAAGTCTAGCTTGACCTGACCTGTTTCCACCCCTACCCACCTGCAAAACTATCAGGATACGACCAATCATAAGGAAACTGACAAAAGACATACTAATAATTGAAAACAAAAACATCCATAAAAAGGACAACAAAAAATACTCATAAAGAAGATAAAAAAGTCACAATATTTGACATTGAGAGAAACATATATGAATAATTAAGTTCAAGATCAATCATATGAGCAAATCATTAGAAAAATATATACAAAAAAAATACGATGAGGCTACCATCTGAGAGAAAAAATGATAGTCCTCCGTTCTAACACTCTCACAAAAGAGAGACTCAAAACAATAAAGATAAAGAAAAAGAGAGGCAAGGATTAATTACCTTTATCATCTTATTCACACTTCAAAAATATATTGTAATTAAGTATTCCTATTAGCACTATATATATTTTAGTTCACATGCAAGTGAAGCCTGGCTCTATGCCTTTTTTTTTATTGCTATTATTTATTCTCTGTTATCATTATCATTATAATAAGGTAGATTCTTTGCAATTGCTACCCTAAAATTAATACATAAGGAATATTAATATTATATATGCCAATCTCCATATATTGTTGAACTTATTGACCTCTTCCCTAGATCAAATGAGTTCATCTTATTTTTTATAATAAATATTTTTCTCACCAATACCATATATATATATATATATATATATATATATATATATATATATATATATATATCCCGTAACCTATATATACCACATTGATTTCCATTCAATTGCCGTACATTTAATTAATGGAATCATTATACTTTTCTTAAGAGCACTCATTTCGGAAGGCAAATTTTCCAAGCTGTATATCTTCTATGAAAGTGCAAACTGCAAAGCCATGTTAAAAAGCAAATAAAATTATATACTGATTGGCTATTAATATTACGATTATTTTATCTTTTGAAGGATATGCCGACCATTTAAATTAAAATATATTGAGAAGAGAAAAAAGGAGGAGGTTAGGAGGTTGGAAGAAGGTGTTGGGTGGATTGCACTTGGTTGCTAGAGGAAATAATGAGTTCTGAATGAAGTTTTCCACAGCGCAACATACTTTCAACTTTCATGTGCTTATTGCAATGTAGTTTTGTGTGTTATAAAAAAGACAAAGAGACCAATTAGAAAGGTTGTCGGTGCTAATTAATATTAAGAGCAAAATGGTGCTCGCATTTTCGAAATCATTGGTCAATCTATTTTTTTAAAAATATTATTAGTTGTCTTTATGTCCCATTTGTTTCATGGAAAGTAGACGACACACTTTTCATGCATACATATGAATGATATTATGTGAAAAAATAATCAATCTAGTGTAATTTCATATAACTCAAACACATAAAAACAAATAAGAAATAGGACTGTGACATTTATTAGGGGTGTCCATTAACTAGATTGGGTTAAGTTTAATCTACTTCGGACTTAGACTTGATATTTTAATGGAGTTAATTTTTTTAATCTAAATTTAGTCTTAAACTTGGTTGGGTCACGATTGAGCCAGTTTAAAATTTAATGTACCAATTTTACTATATATAATTAATTCATAACATTATAATTAATTCATAACATTTTAAAAATAAGAAGCAGAGAAGGCGTATTCTTTTGATATTGCATATATAGATCATATAATGCTAACGTTGGCCACGTAATGATCTCAATCAGAGATGTAAAATTAATTATGATGAGAATGTAATTTAACTAGATTGAATTATATTATTGGTTAAATTAAAACTTTAGTTTATATAGTTTTTACTCATTTTTAATTTAGTTTTTATATTTTTTATTTTTAAATTAACTTTTACACTTATAAACATTTTTAAAGTAGTTTTTATTATTAATTTTTATTATAACACTGTCAATTTATTCATTATTAAATATTTTATAAAGATAAAAAAGCATATAAATGAATATCTACGTAACAAATGAATACTTACTCAAAAAAAATAAACAATACTTACTGTAATGTAGAAACACTTATTAAACGTTTAAAAAAAAAATAAACATATAAAGAAGCACATAAATTAACCACTTGACGTGGTTATAGTAACGTTATAACAAAAATTGAAGATAAAAATTATTGTGAAATTGTTTGTAAGTGTAAGGACTAAAATAAAAAAATAGATGAATTAAATTAAAAAAGAATAAAAATTATAAAGACAAAAAATTTAATTTAACCTATATTATTTATTCATATGAAAATTAGAAATGCTTTATAATATATATATTTTTAAAAAAATTATAGTCTTTAAATATCATTAACTTCGAGTAGGCCAGAACAACTTAAAATGTGACATAATCCCAACCTAAAAATCACCAAATCCAATTTTTAAGAGCATACCCAACCTA
The DNA here is from genome assembly GCA_029884605.1 of Ormosia emarginata. Lineage (NCBI taxonomy): Eukaryota > Viridiplantae > Streptophyta > Magnoliopsida > Fabales > Fabaceae > Ormosia > Ormosia emarginata. The sequence goes on along the minus strand of JAQQTP010000076.1, from coordinate 773,066 downwards.
ATTAAATTCAGGACAGACTGAATTATCAGCCAGATTGGGTCTTTACCACTCTTACTTCCTGCTTTCATCCTCCACAATATTCCATTCCATGAAACAAGATGCAGACTTTTTTCACATCCGTTCATGACTTACAAGCACCTGATTTATGCGTAATGTCTAAATTGCCAATAACGTCATCATATTTAAAACTAAGAATATACAGTTAAATCTCATGCTCCCCAACCCAACAAATTTTTTTTTAAGTCCCCATCCAACAATGTTATAGAGATAAATTTTTAGATATTTTCATAGCAATAGATTTTTCTTAATATTATTGAATATGTGTTATTTTAATTTTGTGTGAATTATCATTATTTCTTATTTTGACTGTATTTTTAATTATATGACTGATTTGTTATACATTTAATAATACAGAATAAAAAAATATATTACTCTAAAATTACCTAAGAATTTCTTATGTTATAGAAGTAGTAGATACGAAATATAAGTAACCTTTTCCTCTCACGGCAATTAGAAGCGGTAGATACGTAATGTTATAGAAGCGGTAGATACGTAATGTTATAGAAGCAGTAGATACGTAATGTAATTAACCTTTTCCTCTGACGGCAATTAAAAAGAAAAAGAAAAAATGATATTCTTCTAAATAACGAATCACACTCTTTAACTTCTATAATTTATTATTTATTGCGAAAAAATTGTTTTGATAAGTTTCAAAGTAGTTTGTTTTTTTTTTTTAAGACTATAAGGTGTCGTTATTGTGAAATTGATCTTGGTCAAAAGAATGCTTCTGGTGTGGATAAAATAATTTTATACATATGTCTGTGTTATATTGTTATAACAATTGAATGTTTATTGCTACTCAATGTTAGATACAAAACCTTTCTTTCACCGTAGAATTAATGAAAATAATAAATAATAATATTTCTTTACATATATTACACATGCATTACTTTATATTTATATAACTTTTATAATTTAATTACAATTTGTCTCACCAAAATTGAGTAATTATAATTACATATACTTTTACTTACATTATTTTATATCTGTATAATTTTTACTGTTTAATTACATTTGATACCACACCGTCTTCTACAAACCACCATTTTAATTTTGTCATATAGGCATATGTGAAAGTGATGTCTATCAATTTTTTTCACCAAATTTATACACACCTCCAAGAGTGTTTATTGGTTAGGTTGGGTGAGTTTTTAAGTATTTTTGGACTCATCTGCTCATCAAATTAGTGAGTTAGGTCTAAGAAAATTTTTCTTTTAATCTGACCTACTAGTGGGTGGGATTAGGTTAAAGTCGTGAGTCTGACATATATTTTTTTAAAAATTACTAAAATAAATGTCAAAATATAAAATAAAAAATTCGTTACATATAACATATTTTATAATTAAAAACAATATATGTCTTAAATAAACTAATAAGTCATATAACTAGTTTGACAAAAAAAAATCTCAAACAAGCTAAATAAACATAACAAGTCTTACTACATTAATATAAGTCTAAAATAAATTAAAGTAAGTTTAACAAGTCTTAAAATCTATAAACAACAAACCATATTAGTAATTGAAGTTAATGTCATAACATATAACATATAAATTAGTATAATTATTTATTTTATTTTTAATTTTTTTAAAATATTTTTTATCATCTAAACGATCTATTGAATTTACATTGCAATGATCCATTAGATGCGTCATAAGTTTTTCATATCTATTTTCATGGTTACATTCTAAATATGATTACAATGTCTACACCTAAACTTAATTTACGTTATAAAAAAGTTAAGAGAAAGCAACATGAAATGTTACCAAGACTAAATGACTTTTGTTATAAAAAAAAAATTACTTGGATGAGTTAAATTTGTACGAATTGACATTTTTTAAACTTGTTACTTGATTCATACATTGTGAGTTATAGTATTTTTTAACCCAACTTAACTTGTAGACCCAATTCAACCAACATTTTTTTTGGATTAAATCAAAACTCATAAGTTTATAAGTTGAACTAATCTATTAAGCATCCTTACACACCTCCACTCTAATTGTATCACGAAAGTGATGTGAGAGATATGAGTCCAGAAAGTGAAGTGTAACCAGACTTTTTCAAGACAAAAAAAAAAAGAATAAAAGAGCACACAATAAATTTAAGTAAGTTGGAGATATCCTTCTATATCTAGCATTCATCTATATGTATCAAATTAAAATATATTTACTCAATAATGACTTAATTTCTTATTTTATCTAAAAGAATAACAAGTGTATTTTTTTACTTAATTTTTCTTAAATTTCAAATTCAAAATTTTCTTTACATTATACATGTTCTTCTTTTTTATTTTTGATACATATTTTCTTTTAATAAATACTTTTTAAAATTCTAATTGAATTTTAAAAATTCCGTGTAATGTATGAAATAGTAAATACTCACTAGTTTATTTTAAAGAAAAGTACATAAATGTTCTTAAAATAAAAATATTATTAATAAAATAAGAGAATCGATTTATATTAATGTAAGTCTTTTTTAATTTATATTTATTTTTAATCGTTAAATTCACTTTTATCTAATAATTAAAATTATTTTATTAAAAATAACTATTAAATAAAAATAAATCTAACAATTAAAAATAAATAATTAAAAAAAATAAATATAAAATTAAAAAAAAAATTTACATTAATATAAATTGATCTTTCCTCTAATAAAATATATCTTTCATCCAATATTTAAGTCTAGATTAACTCATGTATATTTACGGGTGGCATTAGTTGAATGGGTTGCCGGCAAAGAAGTCAATGTGGAAATAGATATGACAGGTACAAAGAAGGGAACATGATTTTTATTGTGCTTAGATTTTGAAGTACATGGAAAAGATGGTGCCTTTTACCGGGCGCATTGAGTTGGGTCTATAGAAAAACCCCAACAATACTTTATAATAGGTTTCAGTAATTTATACTTGAGTTCAATTAGTTTTTTTCTTTTTTTCAGTTTAGTTCTTAAATACTATGAAATCCTAAGTGCTAACATACCTAGCTTACCACGGCCAGCACTGAAGTTGTTATTGAAAGGCTCAAAATCACACTCCAGAGACACTCTCTTCCTCTGCAACGTTGGCGTCATGTCGCTGCTGCTAGGTTCTCCTTGTTGGCCTCGGTAGCCACGCGTTCTGCTCTGTCAGTGTCGTTCACGATTAGGGATGAAAATAAATCAAATTATCTGTCAGAGATTTATGACATGTTTATTAAACAAACTGGATCAATTTTTTTTAAAAGTTTATATAATTAAAAATGTCAAACTTTAAATCATTTAATATATATTTTTAAACTTGAAAAGTTGAAATATTTAATTATATATAATATAATATATATTATTATATTATAATTATTAATTTATTATAATATATTAGTATATTTTTAATTAAATTTTAATAAAAATTAATAACTAAAACTTAAGTTAGAATATAAATAATATATTAGAATTATATTATAACTTAATATTTATTTTTATTTTTATAAATATTTATTACTTTTTTAATTTAATCTTTAATTGATGTGAGACTTGAAAATATACTAAATTACAAAATTATTAAAAATATATAACTTTTTTCAATCTTGCTAACTATATAAAAGTAAAGAGAAAGAGTGAAATTGGCATGATATGGTAATTGTATGGCATTGGCATAGGATTTTATTTATAGTTTACTCCCAAAATTAACAACAATAAAATTGGCATCAATAGCCGTCAATTCTAATAATGGAAAAATTAACAACTCACCTGAAAATGGGGGGAGAGGAAGAAGATGAAGTCAGTGTTCTGGGGATTGGATTACAAAACAAAACAAAGCTGGGGTGGGAGATTAGATTTAGAGTGAGAGAGCACCAGATATGGTGATCTGATTGCTATTGCGAATGCCACGAAATATTATGGAATAACAAGAAAGTAGAAATACAGTGTATTCCACATTGAAATTATCATTTTCCAACTCATATTGCACTAGCAAGGATAAGCAGTGAAAGAACAACTTTTAAGATTTCGAACATTGTAGACAACTGATATTACATATTATGTGAATACAGCTTCGTGCTTGGATCAACACATATACGTAATTGTTGGGGATATAAAGTTAGTAAGATTGAAAGCAATTATATGTTTTCAATAATTTTATAATTTAGTATATCTCTAAATCTCATATCAACTAAAGATTAGAGTTAGAAAATGATGAATATTTATAAAAATAAGCAAGAATGAGTGTTAAGTTATAATAAAAATATATATTGACTTATTGGCTTATTTCAAGACTTAAGTTGTTAGTCTATATAAATGTCTGTTGACCTATTTAAAGGTAAATTTGTCCTATATAAATGACTATTGACTAAAGATAAGTCTATTAACTTATTTAAAGGCTTATTGACCTATTTAAATGTAGGCTTATTAGTCTATTTAAAGGCCTTATTGTAAATTAAGTTTTTAAATAGGCTTTCAGGTCACATAAGACTTTTAAAAAGGCCAAGTCAAATATTAAAAATCGGCTTATTTCAAACTCACAAGCCAGGTTCAAGTCTTATAATTGAGATATAGATCAGACATGTTTAAAATAAAATCTGACCTGACCTGACCTGACCTGTTTCCACCCCTTTTCACAGTCGTGGCTGGCCTCTCCCTCGTCGTTGTCCTCTCTGACTTCCTCTTGTGCATGGGCTCACTATTAACGCCGCATTGGATGATTGCTGCCCAAATCCATGGCCACCTGCAGTGTGGATCTTGTTGCTCGGCCATGGTTTCCACCCTTCACCATCCATGCTCTTGTTGCTTGGTGATGTATCTCGCAAACTAGCCACTAGAACAGAGTTTTCATATCTGAAGTCGCGTGTTGTCATAGTATTTCCTGATCTTCCTTAGTGCTATCGTTCCTAGCTAGAACAAGTGGGGCTTCTTCACGCTGCAAGTGGTTGGAGCTAATTCCTGAGCGGCCTTCTTCACACTTCTGGAGTTCATGAACGGGGGCTGTGACGGAGAAGATTAGGCTCTGGCACAATGGTGTGTGGAACGGTGGTGGGTTTCCGACGCGGTGGGGCAAAGGTGGTGGAGCCATCCCGACGCACTAGTGGCCTTCACTGCCGAAGATATCAGTGTTTCTTTAGAAGACCAAGCTATAATTCTTCTATTTTTTTAGTTACTTGCTACTCAAGTTGTAGATGTGTGATCTCAACCCTTTATTTATTTTTTTAATCATCTAACAATTTAAAATATATGGTTCATCAATAGATCCTAAGTTGAAAGATTCATGTTATACATAGTTAAAAAAAGATGTATTAAAAACGAAGCTGGAGAGAAGTGGAGACAAACCACATGAATCCTACGGGGATCCCATAAACCCGTAATTTTTTTTTTGGTTACAACCCCTAATTCTATTCTATTCTATATTTCTACTCCTATTCCTTTACTCTCCTTTGTGTACCCAAAAACAACACGCCTTAGACCGCCAAGTTTCAACGCTTACGTGTCTTCCTTCCCTCCCTAGCAAAGTTTGTATAAAATATCAGTCCAGAATTAATATCTTTTTAATTTTTTTTTCTTTTAAGTGATCAATTAAAAAGAAAAAAATTATAAAAAAATTCATAAATTATAATTAAGTCTCATTAATAATTCTTTTTGTGTCATTTTTTTTTATAATTGACTACTTGAAAAAAAAAAAATCTTGATGCATCAGTACATCTTTTTTTTTTGGGTATTAAAATACCAGTACTCTAATATATACATTTATATATAGAATTTTATTTTTCCATTTATTTTGCTTTGGTTGAACCGTTTTCTTTGGGCTACAAAATAGCGAAAGTTTGATATTTGTTTTTCAACAGAAAAACGTGCAACCCCTTTTTAACCCTTGAAGGACTTTCAAGAAACAGGTGAAAAGAGTTTTAGCCATTTTTTTTCCCGATCAGAAGACCATGCTTATGTCCTTTTCTCTTCCTACTTTCACTTCACATGGAACTTTTTCTATTATATTATATATGAAAGTCAATAAAGGCTATTAGTAGGAAGCTTTTTTTTTTTCATTCTTTGGATTAAATAGTAATATTTAGTATAACCATCCCATAATGTGAATTTGTTATTGAAGAAAACAAGTTCCTGTTCAAATTTGATTTTATGAATGCATAAGTTGAATGAAGAATTTCTTTTCTAAAAACCCATGGCAAGCCTATCTCTGTTAGTCAACATTAACTATTAGAAAAAGGAAAGGGCTGAAGAAAACTGCCTTATAATTTCTTATGCCCATGTACATCCAGCAGGTTCTTTTTGAACACACAGAAAGGTCATCAAGCATGAACTGACCATCTTCCTTCTCTAGTATCGCCAGCAGACAATGTACAGTAAAAAAATAATTAACAAATTAAAGGACATTCTACATATCACTTATATTATATTTAAATGATAAGTAACAAAGAGAAAGAAAAGAAAATGAGAAGAAATGAAAAAAATGAGAAAAATGAAATAATTTATTTTATTTGAGAATTTTAAAATACATGAGAAATGCATAGAACATATAAAGAATTATTTTTTCTTTCTTTTTTTAAATACTTAACTTTTATTTTTTAAAATTTAAGGTAGAATAAAAAAAATACATAAATAATAAAATCTCATCTTATTTTATTTTATTAATAAAATTTTTAAATAAAAAAATAATAATTATATTTTATTTTTTTTTTTTTTATCTATCTCTATTTATTCTATTCCATTCCATTAAAAAAAAATCAAACACAGGGTTAGCCTTAAGAAAATTAAGTTGAAGTATACATTCAACTTAACACATTCGAAGAATTTTATCATTGCTTTTATCTGTTGAAGATAAGTACATTTTGCGACACAGATATATATCCGAAGGGGCATGTGCTGATGCGCACCTAATTAGTATAAGGGAAGTCAAAGTATTAAGGAATTTGAAATTTGACATTTCAGGTAACGATCAATTATTTAAAAGGATAATGTATCTTCAACTACTTGCTTTATTCAAGAGATTGATTTAGACATCTGCTCTGCCAACCATCACTTAGGACACAAACATCCGCTTTGAAGATATTGACTTATTGACATATCTATGAATATGTATTAGTAAACTTTATTGCCTTCTTGTTTTTATACTTGTATTATTAGGCCACGATAGTCAGCATACAGAGTGTGGCCATATCTCTCTCACTTCTCTCTCTGAGAGGAAAGTCCTTTCTCCAAAGTGCAAAGTTTTCTTTATCCACCCAATATCTTCCCTACCGAAGGGCATAAAGGTTCATGGTTATCCATAAATAGTCAAATACCATCAATCATAAACCTTTTACCTTCTCCAGTACAATAGATGAAGTATAATAAATCATTATATAGATTTTTATTTGATAAAATTTTAAAATAAAAAAAAATAAATTTATGAATAAATAGTTAATATTTTTAATTGTTTTAAAAATATTTTATAAAGTATGAAACGATTTAAATTAATACATATTTAACATATAAAATCTATATATAAACTATCGACGTGATAAGCTTTTAAGAAAACAAAGTCGAATAATGATGTATATATATGCTAAATACATAAATTCTTCAATCATTCATACCAAATTTTTTCACATAAATATAAACTATGACTATAATTTGAGTTTGTTACAATATTATTAAGAAATTCTTAGATATTCTTAAAGTAAGATAAATATCTTAATTTTATATCATTAAATGTATATCATTTTAATTTTATAAATTATTATTATTTTTACTTTAATTATAATTTTAATATTATAATTAGTATAATACACATTTAATAATATAAAACAACAAAAATTTCTCCTGCTCAAGAATCACGTAATAATCTCTCTTTCATTACCATTCCCATATGTCGGCGCTAAAAACGGCATTGGATGTGCATTACTTCTTATTTCAAAGGTTTACTTTGCTCTCCCATCCACTATAAAGAGCCGTATAATACCACACTAAGCCTTCCTTTTCAAGTCGTTTAGCTATCAATTTTGATTTTTTATCTAATTTTCTCTCATATTATTTTTTATATTTCTTTTAATATTTTTTATTATATATATATTTTTATCATTTTCTTTTACTAAATCATATACTCTTAAAAAATATATATACAATATATATATTCCTAAAAATATATATAATAATCTTTATTCTTTAACTATTTATCATTCAACTCTTATATTTTTATATTAAACAAGACATATATTTTTTTTTTATATTTTATTTAATATTATTTATTATATTTTTTTTTATTTTTTTTTATTCAATCACATTTTTTAAAAAATATAAATAATACATAAATCACTAAAAATAATATATAATTATCTTTTACTTTTGTCATTAGTTGTAGCTTGTGGTTGTGGCCTTGTGGGTTAGCTTCCGTGGCCAATTTATTTTACATGTACATGTTAGGTGGGCAAACAAAAGCCACTTATTGCAATGTGGAATGCCTTAAAACTGACTACTGTTGCCGACCCTTTGATGTGTTTCTCCGTGCATACATGTTAAGTCAACTCAAACACTGAGTCAGATCAATGAACTTGGGACACAGTACAATTGATGTTAAGTCAAAAAGGGCCCATAGCTGTGAGTTGGTGGTTGGGTCCCCCCTCACTCCACAAGGATTCTCCTACACCATCCTTTTCTTTTGGAGGACCAAGTTCCATATTTCGCCCCAATCTCTGTTCTTCTTTGGTTCAAATTTTTTTTGACCTAATATGAATCCACTCACCAATAGTTAGCGACAGATCACAAAAAATTATAAGTGAAGTAATTAAAAAAATTTAAATTTAAATTATATTTTTAAAAATTTAATTTATAATAAGATGCAATAATATCATTTAATTCATGTAACTAACTCTACTTAATAAAAAAATACTTAATTGTTAATTGTTGTATGAACCTACTCAATAGCTACAACTTAAAAGAAACTTATTGGTGAGTTGCAAATAAAATAAAACTTGACCATCCTAATTGTTGCTTAATTTTATCATCTTGATTAATGTAGACAACTTTAGGGGAAATTGAAGTTCACATATACTGAACATTTGGCATAACACATATATGGACGGACAACGTTAGGTTTCTCATTTCTGGTTAAAGAAAATCATATGAATCTTTGAAAGGAATGCATCTTCCTATCATGTTCAATCAACAAATTGTAGTCTTTTTTTTTAGGTGGCCTGTAATCTGAAAAACACACACACCGGGAGAGACAGTCGTTTAAGGAATGCGGTTGACATGGATATTGCTTGATGTGGATAGTTTTAGAATCTTGGTGCGGTCAATGTCAAGCACTATCAAGTAGAATAGAAGTTTGAGGCTTTGCACGCTCCACGGCTATGATCCATTGGTAGAACTATTAATGAACATTCATTTAATTATAAGACAATTGTGTGGAACAATCATTAAAGTAACAATCCATTAAAGAAAGCCAAAATAAAACAAGAAAAAAGAGAGAGATCCTTCGTCATCTGTGTAACCGATAGTTTAGAGGACATTAACATCATTATAATTCTTGAAATTCTTTCTTGTTCTTGCAACAATAATTTTTTTCTTGTTATGTGCTCTTTATCGAGTAACACACTGACACATCATATATAATATTGAAAATATTAAAATAAAAGATACTGATAATCACATAACTAAACTGATACATAATAAAAGATATAAAATAATTTTTTTTTGTTCTATAAGCATTTAAGAATTTCTCTTTAATGCGATGCTTTACTTTTTTTTTCTTGTAAGATACATTAATGTACATCCCCTACAGCCATGAGAAAAAGATGATAATTGCATAATTATATAATCCACTTCATAATGTAATAGATAGACACACATATTTTACTAGTGGCTTTAGTGAAAATTTGTGATTTTTTTTTTTTATAATTTTTATGTTAATCTTTGATCCCTTGTTTTGTGTAAAACAACGTGGGAGGATCAATTTCTATAAGGTGAACCATTTGTGTATCTAGAGCTGTCAAAATGAGTCGAATCTATCTCGAATAACTCAACAAAAAGTGTGGGTTAGGTTAAAAAAATTTGAACTCAAGTTTAATTTAGCTTGATATGACCCATCCCGATCTAGCCTAGCCCGACCATTGGTCTGATTTTTTTTTTTTATCGAACAAGATACACCTAATAGGATACTACCATTTGTTTGTTTGAAAAATTAAAACTGAATTGACAATTGGGTAGTTCTTCAATTTATTTATCATTAGTTCAAAATTAAGTAATCCAAATTTATTAATTTTCATTAATTTAAAATTTTAAAAATTAAATTCATTATTATTATTTTTAAAAAAAAGAGAGTTGGCGGGTTGTGGGCTGGCCCACTCAACTCGTAACCCGCAACGTGTTAAGCTAAACTAACAAACTGCTAGCCTGAAACATAATAAGTCCGCCTTGATAGAAGTGTTTAAAACTTAACCTGTCTTAGCCCCAAGCTAATTGGGATGAGTTCAGGTTCTAAAAATTGGACCTGTTATATTTTAGGATTAGATTTGAGTCACATTTCGAGTTGTCACAACTCGGTCTAGTATTGCATTATACTTTAAAATTTATAAAAAAAATTTAACAATAAGTGTTAAATAATGAAACTTTTTGACTTCAATTAACACATTTTACATAACATCATAATATATTTATATTAATATAATATATTTTGAAATATATACTGTAAAACCTAATTCACTTTAAGTCTTATACTTCTATAATTTTATGATTAGCCATATATAATGCTGAAATTTGAACAATTTATTTAATTTATTTAATTATCAATTGACTGGGTATTGTTCCTCGAGTCAATTCAAGATCCAAAAAATTGAGTCGATCAAAATATCATATTAAGTTTAGGTCATGATAAAATTGGGTAGAAGCTTGTTTAGGTGCGCAATAAGCACCACGAATAAACATCCCACTCCAATTGGTTGACAAAACGCAAGTGTGCAGGGTAATCCTACAGAAACCCGGCCAAGACAGCACTGAAGTGCAACTCCAAACCCTCCTCAATCACGCCCATTTAATTTCGCAATCCACTAAGAAAAACAATATCTTAGGCCCCTAGAAGTCTCACCTATTATGTTCAGAATAGAGGCTCCTCACAGCATCACATTTTTACATCACTAGGGGCAATGATCATCACCCAAAAGAACATTAAGGAAAAATTGCTGATTTAATGGTGAAACCCACAAAATACGACTACCATGGACCAAAAAAATAATTTTAAAAAAAGTAAAAATACCGCCTGAAGTACTTTAAGGACTTCAGCTAGGCATAAAAAAAAAAAAATTCAACTTCCAGCACATTGTGAGTCTTACGACACCAAGCATCTTCAGTGGGCTTATATTCAATACTTAATTGGAGTGAAAATTAAGTGAATAAAGTTCTTTTAAAATAAGTTTTTCTTCAAAGTATACAAGTAAAAATATATCTATCATTAAATTTTAGTTAAGATCTAAATGTACTTTAAATTAAATTAAAGACAAATATACTATTAATTACTCACTTTAAAAACAAACTTACATTATAGAAGCTTTTTCCAAATTAAGCATATGATCCCTATTGAAGTGTTAGGCTGGAATCATCTAGGTCCCTGCTTCATGTAATCATTTCAAGCAAACTAATTAAGTGATTGATGAATAAGATATACCATGAATAATGGCTAGCATGCAAGCATAAGCAAACATGCTCGCAGCCTGTACGCTCACCACCACCATAAGGGAATAGAACTTCAAAGAATACGAGGAACTGACGACGGTCTACAGGTTTAAGCCCAAGCTACCCAAAACAATTGTCTGAACAAAACCCAAGATAATAAAAACTATGGAAGAAGATAGTCTCGCTAATTTCTCAATTGAGTTCTTTACATATCAGATTTTACAATTTGATCACTCAGTGATCAAATTTTTTCTCAATTTAGTCCTACTATCAATATTTCCTTCAAATTTATCTAATGAGGACTAAATCATACGAATTTTGATCCGTGAGAAACTAGATTACGAAAAATTAATTTGTGAAGAACTAAATTGAGATAAAATAAAAAAATAAAAATTAATAAGGGACTAAAATAGGATTTTTCCCTATGGAAGAATTAGAAATAGAGCACAAGCTACTATTCCTTGCTTCATGACACCTATGTAAATATCACGATATATAACCTAACAAGCACCTAAATTGAAAAATCAATAATCTAATATTAATGCTGACCAACGGACGAAACAAGAAGAAAAATGTAGTCTTGACAGCGATGTACACCACAGTATCAGTCTGTATGCTACAAATTCCGACTCACTCTTGAATCATTTTAAAAAGAAAAATGTGACATTTTTCAAATTCAAGCTAAAGGACCAACATCAGGTTGCAAAATTCATCCAGTTCTAGCTGCCCTACTAGTTGACCAACATCCAGAAGTTGAAGATGCAAGATACACAACATAACTAATAGATGTCACGAGAAATATCAGTATTTTACTGTATAGCCTAGACAAGTTGGTTGAATTTAAGACAAGGTTCTTCTATTGAAGGACTCCACCGTTATGTTGGCAGTGAAAGCAGGAATTGAATTCATCTTCCGAATGAATATCTCAACCTGGGAATGTGTAAGTCACATAAGCATGAACATGTCAAAAAGTAACATGCATGATGGCAATTCTCAATTCACACTAGTCTTTTGTTTTTTTATCCATCTTCAGTTGTTATGACTCAAACTCTCATACTCATTTCGCTGAATGGATCTAATCAAATCTTTTTTAACAATAGAAGAAATATTAGAATTCAGAAGAGCTGTAAATTATGCATACAGGAAGATATTTTTCTTTACAAAGATGTAAAACTAAAGAGTCTGGCTGTTTTATAGAAAATCAACTTCGAGAAAACATCTCCATAAATTTTTTGAAACATTAAATATGAAAAAATATTTTCAATTATAAATTCAAAAAACTATTAAATGAATAATTTTCTGCAAAACATTTTTTGTATAAATATCTTCTAAAAACTTTATTTAATGATTAGAATTAATGTGGTTAAATAATTAATAACTAAATTATTTGAAATATGTTTTCCTTTTCTACAATACACAATAGAAAATGTGCTATTATCTGGAAAAAAAAAAAAACATTTTCAGCTGAAAATATTTGCTGCTAAAAATAAAATATCTTCCTGAATAAGGAAGGTTTTGCTGCTAAAACAAAGAAGCAAGAAGAAGCCTCATCTATGGCTCAAACAAAACATTTACTATATAAATTAGAAGAAAAAGCGGAGGAACTGCAAGTTATAAATCAGCAGATGATCATATTTACGCATGAGATCAGAAAAATGAGTTCAAGATCCTAAATATCCACTGGATGTATTTATTGAAAAATATTACAACAATATTTTAACTTCCTTACCTGACGAGATACCTCAGGCTGTGATGTGTAATGATTTACCTGTTGTTATGAAAAAAAAAATGAAAATAGATTAATAGAAAACATTTCAGCATCTTTTTATGCCATCATTGTGAAAAAAACCTCAGAACATATTTCCTCTGATTTTTCTTTTTGGATTATCAGAAGGCCCAAATTATCTGTTGGAACTTGGAAGAAAATCACCATTTAATCTTGAAGATCAACCCAAACTGAGGTGTAAACAAAGTAAAATCACCATTCCTCTCATTATTAAATCCAGCACAGATTTCAACATCTTACCAAAATATTAGTATTCCCTGATTCATATTCAAATTCAAGCTTCTCGTCATCACTTTGTGCATAAATTGATTGCAAGGTAAATCGTGTCACTGGGATTCCATTTGACCGCTGGTGTTCATCCATCACAATCTGTCAATATATTTATCAACAAGCATAGAAGCATTCTACGTGTCAGCAGAAAGATAAATATATTATCATAGAATCAATTGTCAGCTTTGTCCAGTTTGGAAAGAACAAAATTAGAAAATGCTCAAGTCACAATTTCTTGGAGAGAGAAAACGACAAACCCTGTATGCAGAACCATTGGATAACATGTCTAATTGTGCAGAAAAGTGTTGATGTCAGTTTTTGTTTCCCTAACTTTTGTATGTGTAGAATTAACCAACTCATCAACTATAAGCAATGTGTTATAGAAACCACCTTACAACAGAAGCATGCTACAATATTACTTGAAAATATAGTGATTAAAAATCAAATACGCATTCAGGTTCGCTGTATCAAATTACATCTACACCAGGATGCTACAATATTTTCAAAACAAAGGTATGTGGTCTTCCAAAAATGAAATGAAGGCAACACCGTTTGCTGCAAAACACTTTCAATTTACATAAAAATATAGTGATAAAATGATTGCGATAAAACTAGATCAGTATATATCAACCTTGTAACCAAAAAGCTCGCAGCATGCCCTCCGGAAGACTGAAATTCTGTCTGCAAACACTGTCTTGTATCTGTTGATGTTTCAGTATTTCTGTTATTCCAAAATCATCTTGATAACAACAAACACATAATGTACCAAAGTTAGCAAGTTATACACATCGAACACTCACCTTTCTTCTCTCTTCTCAAGTGTTGCAATTTGCTCTTTTAATTGCATTATCTTATCTGATATGTAGCTATCTACTAGCTTTCCAGCATCTCCTAAACAGTTAATAGTGATCAGGAAAACCCGTACATTTGATAACATCTTTATTCAAGGTTTAATAAGACAATACTGGCAGCCTCAGACCACCCTTAAGGCCTAAACACATGCCTTTCATTTGGAATAATTCTCATTACCATTGATCTGTCTAAAAGTACAGCGAGGCCACACTAATATAATAAACAGGAAACTTCATTTCACTTGTACACTTAGGTTTATTTCTCTCTCTCTCTCTCTTTTTATGTTTTACTTTAACTATTTTCAGAGGGGCCCTCTTGGCATACCTCCTATATACTTGAATTAGTTTTCTTGGCAAGTTTTTTAAAGCTTTGATTCAAACCAAGTTATCCAAATTTGTTCTGCAGATATTGAACAAAGCATTACCTCATAGTTTCAAGATCAATCCTTTGATCGAGGAATTTTTTCAGAGGGGCCCTCTTGGCATACCTCCTATATACTTGAATTAGTTTTCTTGGCAGGTTTTTAAAAGCTTTGATTCAAACCAAGTTATCCAAACTTGTTCTGCAGATACTGAACAAAACATTACCTCATAGTTTCAAGTGTGCGAGGAATTTTTTCATCTAACCCAGCCACAGGTAGAACATTTAACTTTATAGATCATAAGTCATAACCACTCAAATTCGGTGCGTACTAAGCTTAATTCATAATTAGTAAGTTGCTGATTTAAGTTAACTAGTTGGTAGTTCAAACTGAGCCCTCAATCTTCAATATCATAAAAAGAAAACAGTGATTGAGAAGAATATGCTAACCAGACCAGTAAATGGGGATAAACTCTTCAGCAGGAAGCCAGAAATTTGATAGCTGGCTTCTCAAAGAAGCAAAATGTGAATTAAAGGTGGTAAATATGTCCCACTGGAGGAACAAAAACAAAATGCTACCTCATGATTTTTTATTTTTGTAATTTCACCAATAATTATCATATATACTGGAACAACTCTAATCTGTACTCAAAAGAAGTTCTGCAAAAGGAAATGAGAACAACACAATAAAAGCTAGACATTATAGAGCATCATTCTCTTCGATTCAGCACTTATCTTAATACTAAAATTTGCAGAACCACTTTCAAAAGCTTCAAATTATTCTACTTTGCCAACCCAGCTTGCCTCTATTACCAACTCCTTTTAGAACATAACATTTAGACCCTTACATCCTCTGTCATTACAAGGTTTCATACCTGATTGACTCTTCAATTCTTCAACAGCTTTTAATTTCTCTTTTGTTTTTTGCAGCTCCGTTTGCAGTGCTTCTATGGTTTGTTTGGCCTCATTATCAACAGTAAGAGTATTCACCATCCGCAGAACTTTTGTATTAGCAGCAGAAAAATCACCATGACCTAACTATAGAAGGAAAAGCAATGTGTAGGCTGTCAAATAACTGTAAAATGAAAACCAAAAACTTGACAGCTTGGTTAAATTAGTTTGGTTAACGGAAGAAGTATTTACATCATTCTTCATTAATGGGTCAATACATGACAAGGAAATCCATATCAATGCTCATACTGAAGATGGTCATTTAAAGAAATATAAGGGACTTCAATTTGATGATTCTATGCACATGAAATGCAACAAAAATAAAAAGCTACACAATATCCATGTAAGTGTCAGCAAAAATTTACCCAGCACCAACCTTTGCCTCTAATAGAGAAATCTCTGAGCAGAGCCGGTCATTCTCCCTCTCCAATGACTTTACTCTTCTCGCTTCATTGTGTAACTTCTCATTAAGTAAATTTATTTCCTCATGTTGATGATTATTAATCACTCTCTGATCATGTAAGGTACTTTCTAATTCTTTAATACAATCATCTTTCTTTGCAAGAGATGATTCAAGCTCCTGCATGCATCAACCAAACAACAAGCAAAAAAAACATTGAGAGATTATATGATAAGTTAAAAGAGTAAACTTCCATTTTAGTCACCCAAAGATAGAGGTGACATCAATTTGGTCCTCCAAAGAAAGTTGACATTAATTTAGTCCCTCATTCATAGAAAGTTGACATTAATTTAGTCCCTCATTCATAGAAAGTGACATACATTTAGTCCTCCAAAGAAAGTTGACATCAATTTAGTTCCTCAATCACAAAAAGTGACATCAATTTAGTCCCTCAATCATATAAAGTGACATCAATTTAGTCCCTCTTTCAAAGGCTCCATTAAAGGTATTCTTTGGATGTCACTTTATATGATTGAGGGACTAAATTGATGTCAACCTTCTTTGGAGGACCAAATTGATGTCATCCATATCTATGGGGAACTAAAATGGGTCTTTACTCTAAGTTAAATGATAACAAAACAGGGGGAAATGCAACCTGAACAGGGTTAGCACTTTTTGATCCACCCCCAGCTTCACCGTTCTTCAAATTGGCAAGATTTCTTAATTTATTTCTATCCTCAGTAATGACAGCAAGCTGCAAGACAATAAATATGTAATTGAAAGCACATAACTGAAATTAATTGCAGACAAATGACTACAAATTTCAGAACATAACTATACACACACAGTCACTATCACTGTCATGGAGCAATTATCTACTTTTATCATAAATAGATTGCCCAGAAGTTTAGGTAGTTGGTGCCCCTATAACAACCGGTATCTTCAAAATATACCAGAATTATAACAAGACGGGAACAATTAATGCAGGAAATAACCTGAGATATTGAGAAACTAGAGAGAAGTTTGAAAGAATTATCAAAATTTTCAATTAAATGGAAGTGCTATATTGACGATCGTGTGTCAAGCATGGTGGCCATGTACTATTATCAATCAACAGGGAAACAACAATTATGCATGTGGCACACAATGCAAAGTTTACAAAGTTCTTAAACCCAAAGCTTCAATACAGCAGAAAGGGTAAAATGCACCAAGAGTACATAGCATCCTTGGGGTTATATTTTAAACCTGTGGAATACTAACAATTACAAAATAAACAGATAAAACAATTTTTTTTGTTCTGTCCAACAAGCATAAACAATTAGATAACTGAAGAATTGGAGATTTTGATACTTGTTATCCCTCCCAATTTTATACATTCAAGACAAAAGCCTTCAAAACATAAACTAATACCTAAATGCTTCATTTCATAGGCATGTTGCGTTCACAAATCTACAAAAGCTGTGTTTAGTGTTTATATCAATTGCACTTATAGTACTGAATATATCTTTGCAAGCAATTAGTATAGACATTGCACTTGAAGCAGGAAGCTAAAAAGACCGTGGCTGCAGGAATTTCTCATATCAGTGTCTTATATGTATCACTTAAGATGGTTGCTTAAGTAATTTATAGATTTGCAGGTGTGAGTTGCAATTTAAATAAGATGTAAGCATCTTGTTATATTATGAGTTGAGAAAGATCAATAGAGAAGAAATTTAAAAGATTTTAAGCAGCCATGGAGTCTCTCCTTGGAATTATGCAATGCAAGTCCACTCTAGATACGGCATTCAAGCTATCTCCTCCTCCTCCTCTTAGCATCTAAATCATTTCTGGAATCTGGATATACCATAAATTCACCTATTGTCAAACTCCTTCCCACCTCACCAAACTATAGTTTCCAAATGTTGGTACCAGAAAATTTAGAACAGAAGAATGAATAGAAACTCAAGTATATTGATTACTCTCTGGATGATATCAAGATGATATCAGTCCAGGAAATGCTGTTACAGCTTCTAGGAATGAAGAAAGAAAAACAGAAACAAGGATGAGCAAACTAGAGAGTGCTCAATTCTCTCCCAAGTCCAAGCCTAATTCCAGCCTACCTCCTTTCCCTACCTCATACTACCTATATCTCTCTCACCTCAGCAACCGTTTCCTCATCCTCCCACTCCCCACGCAACTGCTACTGCCAACTAGGAAGAAGTTAATTACAATTTCTCTCTCATGGGAAATGATCCTATGCATCACCTCTCTTGAGCCAATTAATGGGCTTCCACTTTCCTCTCTCGTAGACTTCAGTCCCAGTGGGCCTTATGTCCGCATCAATACCTGCCCCTTCAAAATTCACCTTGTCCTCAAGGTGGAAATCAGGAAACTGCTCCTGGAAGTCTGCTAACTTCTCCCAGGAATTTTCATAGCTAGGCAAGTGTTGCCATTTCACCAGAACTTCCATCTCAGTAGGACTGGTTCCTCTTATAGCCAATGCTTCTTCTGGTTGAGCTTGGAGCTCCCATTCCTCTGACACAAAAGGAGGCAGGGTCTGCACTGTGACATCTGTAGCAACATTTTTCTTCAACATTAACACATGAAAGACTGGATGCACTCTACTTTCTTCTGGTAACAATAGCTTGTAGGCAGCTGCACCAATCCTCTCAATGATCTCATACGGCCCATAAAATCTAAGACTTAGTTTCTGGTTAACTCTCTTAGCTAAGTTCTTCAATTTGTAGGGCTGGATCTTTAGGTAAACCTTATCTCCAACCTGATGTTCCACATTTTCTCTATGTTTATTGGTCTGTTGCTTCATTTTGTTCTGAGCCTGCACCAATTGTCTCTTCAATTCCTCTAACATCTCATTCCTATCCAATGTCATTCTATCCACCTCATCTACTGCTGATCTGCCCACATCTCCTCTAACCACAGCTGGTGGATCCCTTCCATACAATGCCTGAAAAGGGGTCATCTTTGTAGCTGAATGATAGTTGGTATTATACCAGAATTCTGCCCAACTAAGCCATTTGTGCCACTGTTTTGGTTTAACCCCAATAACACATCTCAAATAAGTCTCCAAGCATCTGTTAACCACTTCAGTTTGGCCATCTGTTTGAGGATGATAGGTCGAACTGAACTTCAATTTGGTCCCAGCTAGCTTGAACAACTCTGTCCAGAAAGAGCTAAGGAAGACCCGGTCTCTGTCTGATACTATTGACACTGGAAAACCATGGAGTCTCACCACTTCTCTGATGAATATTTCTGCCACTTCCTTAGCAGTATAGGGATGAGCTAGAGCAATGAAATGAGCATATTTTGTTAATCTATCTACTACCACGAATATTGTGTCCATTCCCCCAGATTTTGGCAAGCCCCCGATGGAGTCCATTGATATGTCAAACCACTGTTGTGTAGGTATAGGTAGAGGCTGCAGCAGCTCTGCTGGATTTAAGGCCTCATATTTGTTCCTTTGACAAACCTCACATTCCTGAACATACTGTTGTATGGTCTTCCTCATTCCTTCCCAGAAAAACAGTCCAACCATCCTTTTATAGGTTTTGAAATAACCAGAATGGCCCCCCAATGTCAAATCATGGAATTCCTTAAGGATTACATGAATTTTTGAAGAATCCCTAGGAATCACCAATCTTCCTCTATGGTATAACTTGCCTTTTGTGACTTTATATCCTGGGTGTGCCCTCTCATCTAACATCTAATCTTGCATGATCTTTCTCAATTTCTCATCCCTGGAAATCTCCTCTTCTAAATCCTCTCATTCCAAACATTGTACAGTTGATAAGGCTGATAATTGCAACTTTTTGGATAAAGCATCAGCTGCTTTATTCTCTGGTCCAGGCTTATATTTGATCTCAAAATCGAATCCCAGTAGTTTGGAGATCAACCTCTGCTATTCTTCACCCATTAATTACTGTTCAGTCAAGAATCTGAGGCTTTTTTGGTCTGTATGCACCACAAAATGCCTCCCTAGCAAGTAATGTCTCCATTTTTGAATGGCCCATACCACTGCCATTAATTCCTTCTCATAGATTGACTTGTTCTGGGCTCTATCTGAAATTGTTTGACTCATGTATGCCATTGGCCTGCCTTCCTGCATCAAAACTGCTCCAATACCCTTCCCGGATGCATCAGTCTCCACTACAAAAGTCTTGTCAAATTTTGGGACTGCTAGCACTGGAATGGAAGTCATGGCCTGTTTCAGTTGCTCAAAGGCAAGCTGAGCACCCTCATTCCACTGAAACTGATCCTTCTTGAGTTGTTGAGTCAAAGGCCAAGCTATTTTTCCATAATTTTTCACAAATTTTCTGTAGTATCCAGTTAGGCCGAGAAACTCCCTTAGCCCCTTGACATCTTTAGGGGGAGGCCAATCCAACATGTCTTTGATTTTATTGGGATCGGCAGAAACCCCTTGACCAGAAACAATGTGTCCCAGGTATTCTAGCTTCTCTTGCCCAAAGGAACACTTCTTTTTGTTAACCACCAATCCATGCTCTCTTAACAGTTGCAGCACACTCCCTAAGTGTTCCTTGTGACCCTCTTCATCTCCACTATAAACCAGTATGTCATCAAAAAACACCAAGGTAAATTTTCTCAAATAAGGTTTCAATATCTGGTTCATGAGGGCTTGAAAGGTTGAAGGGGCATTTGTTAAACCAAAGGGCATTACTAAGAATTCATAATGCCCTTCATGGGTTTTAAAGGCAGTTTTTGGTATGTCACCTTCCTTCATCCTTATCTAATGGTATCCGGATTTTAAATCCAGTTTAGAAAATATTTTTGCCCTTCCCAATTCATCTAACAACTCATCTATGATAGGAATGGGGAATTTATCCGGCACAGTTAGTTTATTCAGGGCCCGGTAATCAACACAGAAACGCCACCCACCATCCTTCTTCTTTACTAAAATAACAGGGCTACTAAAAGGGCTTGTACTGGGCCTAATAATCCCAGCATGCAACATTTCCTTAACTATCTTTTCTATCTCATTTGTATGATAGTAAGGATACCTGTAAGGGCGAATGTGAGGTATAGGAGCTCCTCCTTTTAGAATTATTGCATGGTCATGATCTCTGTGGGGTGGGAGGCCTTGAGGTTCTTGAAAAACATCACCAAACTCCTCCAAAACGGTCTCAATGCTCCGTGGCAGTAGTTCCTGTCCCTTGGTGCTCTCTTCTGTGTCTTTATGATAGGTGATATAGTATCCTTTTCCCTCATCTTGAAGTGATTTAAACATAGCCTTCCAAGATGCTTGTGTCTTACAGAGCGAAGGATCACCCCTCAATTCCTTCTTCTGGCCTTTCTCCCCCCATTTCAAAACCAAGTTTCTAAAATTAGCTTCTATGTTTCCCAAACTCGCCAGCCAGCCCATCCCTAAGACCACCTCTGTCCCTCCCAGCTCCATCAAGAAAAAATGTTGGTTGATCCGGACTCCCTGGATTAACAGTTCCAGATGCTTGCAAATACCTCTATTCTTCACCTGGGCTCCAGTTCCCACTTCCACCACAAATTCTGGCGTGTCAACAACCTTCAGCCTGAGCTCCTCCACCAAGTTTATTGGAGATAAAATTACTAGTGGCCCCACAATCCCCTAAGACCAGTACCTCTCTGTCTCCTAATTGCCCCCAAGTCTTGAAGGATCGGTTTGAGGTTAATCCTTCCTTGCGGTTTAGAGATAATTGCAGAATTTTTGCCTCCAAGATTACTGGTTCCTCCTCTTCCTCTATCACCAGTTCCTCCTCTTCATTATCAGGGTCCTCCACCAACAGAAATTGGTAGTGTTTCATTTTGCAAATGTGATCAGGTCCTCATTTCTCCCCGCATTTGAAGCATAGCCCCCTGCGGCTTCTCTCCCTCAACTCGCTCTGGCTCAACCTTCCACCCCCATACACCCTCTTTTCAGCTAGCACACCTTCAGGTAATTTCACATCTGAAGTTTCCTTCCCAGTAGATTCCCCTTTTGGAGTAAAACTCTTACCCTTAAAATACTCTCTCTGTGTTTTCCCCGCAATCCCTTCCTTATCCCTCCATCCCTTCTTCTCTTCATAAATCATCCCACCTCTTCGCAGGGCTACATTCTTTTCCTCCAACAACAGGGCTCGGTCCATCAGTTCTGACAAAGACTTCGAGGCATGTAGCTTCAGTTCAGCTTGTATTTCATCCTTCAACCCATTTAGAAAAATCTCTTTTAACATCACTCGCTCCCCCTTCTTTAATGGCGCAGAAGCCATTTCAAAACGTTCCCTGTATTCCATTACTGTACCAGTCTGCTTAATGCTAAACAACGGTCCAAATGGATTTTGAACTAAACCCGGTTGAAATCGACGTAGCACCGCCCCTTTAAACTCCTCCCAATCAGTCGAAGGAGCTTGTTCCTCCCACCATTGGTACCAATTCAGGGCCTTATCCTCCAACGCCTCCAGTTTTTAATCGTCTCTCACAGAGTTCAACTTGAAGTACCTCTCAACCTTCACGATCCAGCCATAAGCCTCCTCTCCCGTAAACACGGGGATTTTCAACTTCCTTCCACCTAGATCATAGAATGGTGGTCTACTGTCAAGCCCAGAGTATGATCGTGATCGCAACCCGCTCGATTCGCTTCCTCCGCTTCCCTCTCCTTCGCCTTCGCCCGCCGGTGTTCTCCGATGTCTCGATCGTCCTCTCTGACGACGATCGCGTGCCAAAAGGAGCTGTCGCATCTCCTCCACAGCTCGCGTTAAGCTCCCCAGTACAGTTTCCAAAGCATCCACACGTCCGTCCATTCCACTGCGCGTCTGAACCATTCTCTCCAGGAAAGAGCTTTGATACCAATTGTTGGTACCAGAAAATTTAGAACAGAAGAATGAATAGAAACTCAAGTATATTAATTACTCTCTGGATGATATCAAGATGATATCAGTCCAGAAATGTTGTTACACCTTCTAGGAATGAAGAAATAAAAACGAAACAAGGATGAGCAAATTAGAGAGTGCTCAATTCTCTCCCCAAGTCCAAGCCTAATTCCAACCTACCTCCTTTCCCTACCTCATACTACCTATATCTCTCTCACCTCAGCAACCGTTTCCTCATCCTCCAACTCCCCACGGGCTACTGCCAACTAGGCAGAAGTTAGTTACAATTTCTCTCTCATGGGAAATGATCCTGTGCATCACCTCTCTTGAGCCAATTAATGGGCTTCCACTTTCCTCGCTCGTAGACTTTAGCCCCAGTGGGCCTTATGTCCGCATCACCAAATCCTACTTTTCTTTGGTGGCATCCAAATCTCTGAAAACCATAACTTAATGTTAGAGAATATTAGAGTTATTGCTTACTAGGTTATTAGTCTTAAGTTAGTGGGTTTGGGCTTGTACACCTAAGTATTAGTATAAATAGGAATACTAGGTTATGGAATTGTAATACATCTCATCCTATCAATAATATATTTAGTATTATCCGTTTTCCCTCTTTTCCTTCTCCTCAAACCCTAATTCTATAATTCTTTAACATGGTATCAAAACGGTACCATCCACCGCCGTGACCTGTACATAATTGCTTCCGCTATTTGAGTTCTTAAAATATAGAACTCATGTATATCCCCCATTTTGTTTTCTCAAGTAATTTTTGAATAATTTGTGTTTTGAAAAAAAAAAAAAGAGAAAAGCAATAGTATTGTGACAGGTTAGGGTAGCCACAAGGGTGACTGCTGTTTGATCTCTCAGTGCATTGGTCACTGGTGGTATTCAACAAGCGGTGGTCGACCAGCGCCAGAAGGAGGTCTTGCTAGTGGAGCGGTGGCCGGCAGTGGTGCTAGGTTCACATTTTGGTGGTGCTAGTTCGTGCTTCAGTTTGCGCACACCTGTTCCAGGACCTGTTTGTGGCTGGGCATGTACTTTTCTGGTACAGACAAGGCCAGCCAGCAACCACAAGTGGTACCCTGTGACCGGAGCTCCGGCAACATCACTGGTGTGGTGGTTAAGTGCGGTTTCAGGCATGGGTTGCGCATTTTTCTATGTTCACTCATTTTTGGAGGCTATGTGTCCTCTGTTTGGTGTATGCTTGTGGCTGGGTGCTCTATTTTCTGGCACAGATCTGGTCGCAGGCGGTCGGAGTTCCAGCGACATCTCCGGCATGGCAGTTTAAGCCTCTCTAGGTGTGTTTTGGTGTTGTTTAGTGCGATCTGATGTGATTTGGTGCGTGGCGTGGTGGTTCAAGCCTCATGGAGTTGTTTGCAGGTGTTATTCTAAGGTGCGCAAGTGACCGCAGACCCTTTTGGTGAGTTTGTTGGTGGCTGATGACCAGAGTTCGCGCGAAACTTCCGGCAAACTGCATTTCAGGCCTGATTTTTGGGTTTTCTTCTTAGCCTTTTAGTCTCTCTTGGCTGGTTTCTCTGATGGTTAGGCAATGGGGGTTCGGTTGGAGATTAGCTGAGGAAAATGGTGATTTGAAGGTGTTGAATATGTTGTGCAAGTGAGGATGTGTTGTGACATGGGTGGTGATAGTTCTGATTTTAAGACTCGCAAATTTTTGGGTGAACTGATTCAGGGGGAGATTGGTTTTGACTTCCCATTGATGACTTGGTAATGATGTTGCGATACATGGAGTGACAGATTTGTGTTGTGGAGATTGCAAAGTAGAGATTTCGGAGGCTTATGTTCGGTGATGGTCATTGGTTTGACTACAGGAGAATGCAGTGGATAATTCAGGCCTGAGTTTCTACTGTTGCAGTGTTTTGTGAGTGTTGGCTATTCTTCCCTCCTCTCTTCTTCTATGCATGACCAAGGGTGCCGAGGGCTGGTTCCCTCCTTTCTTCTTCTATGCACAGCCAAAGGTGCCAAGGGCAGTGTTTCTGGCAACCGGGTGTGTCGTGCCCAACCAGCAAGGTACGACCAAGGGTGTCGCAGGTATAGAAGCAGGAGTTTTCCAGTTTCTCTTCTCTTCTTTGTCCGATCTCCATGATGTGGTTGCAATCTTAGTATGTTTGAGTTGGGACGAAAGAGCTGCCCATTTGGTGTAGCTGCTTATGGGAGAGGCAAGGAGCTGTCAATGAGGTGAAGCTGCCCCCAGAGATATTAAAGGAAAGGGCTGCTTGTTAGATGGAGCCACCCCCAAGGTAGTTGGTCTATCTTAGGAGGAAAGGGCTATCAACGAGGTAGAGCCGCCTTGGATGTGAGCATAGTCTCTCTTCTTCTTCTTGGTGATAGCATAGTTTGAGGAGGAACAACGAAGCTAGCTCGTCATTCCTGACCGCATTTGGGTGGCCAGTGGTGCCACATTTAGTTGCAATTGAAGCGGTGTACTTGAGGAGTTTACATCGATGGTGTGTGGCAGCGTTTGGTTGGTGGCAATGGTCTAGTTGGTTGTTGTTCAACCTATGTTTGGCTTGTTTGGTTGTCGAATTTGCGGATTGAAGACTTTGGACACCGGTAAAGGACCCTCATTTGTGTAACTGGGTGGTATGATACCCGACTCAGTGTTTTGGAGACCCGGTTGGAGGCCATTACTGGGTGGTATGGTACCCGACAAAGTGTTTTGGAGATTGGTCTGGATGTCAAGGGGGCCACTGAGGAGAAAGGTTGAAGACTTCAGAAACTATCTCATTTGCTTGGGACGTATGCGGAGGAGAAGCAAGGAGCTGTCTGCCAAGGACGTTGCCAAGATTTTGTTATTCAGGGGGAGTACTAGTTTCCTAGGTTTAGGTTCTTTGGGAATATCACCTGAGTTGATTTAAATGTTGGTGGTGTTATTTGTTTTAGGTTTATGGATTTGCTCCTTGTAACAATCTTAAGTTTAGTAAGCTTAAGCATGAGGGGGAGTGTTAAAGAATATTAGGGTTATTGCTTATTAGGTTATTAGTCTTAAGTTAGTGGGCTTGGGCTTGTACACCTAAGTATTAGTATAAATAGGAGTACTAGGTTATGGAATTATAACACATCTCATCCTATCAACAATATATTCAGTATTTTAGTATTAGCCATTTTCCCTCTTTTCCTTCTCCCCAAACCCTAATCCTATAATTCTTTAACACTAAATAGCCAAAGTTTTATCTATTAATCCATACCAAGCTGTCATTATCAGTATTGCTTCATCAGTCCTATAAATGCATGTTCTACACCAGCCTAGTTATCAAGAATAGCAGATAATAAATCCAAGAATTCCAAAGATGGCAATGGAACTAATGCATGATAAAGCATCTAAAGAATAAGTCCAATGTTCAGCAATTATTAAAGTGGCATTCCAACTGCCTAATCAAACACTGACCATTAACTCAATCCGTTTAATCTCTGATTTTAATACTTCTGCCCTCTCTTTGGCCAACACAGCCTCAGTTTCAGCATTTTGTTTACCAATCTCGGCAGCATCCAGAGCCACCTCCAGTTGTTTCAAGCGGGCATTTCCCTCACCCTCCTTCTGCGTGCTGTCAATGACCTCTCTGCATTCATAGAAGTTATCAAGATCAGAAGACAATATACGCTTGCTCACCATGTAAAGCTGCATAACAATCTCTCTTTTTTGCTACCCAAAAAAAAAAAACTGAAAAGCAATCTCAATATAAAGAGATCCTGCTAGGTCTTGCACATATTCAGTACATTGTGCACCATTTGCATACTGACATATGCATTAACAGAAATGGATATTATCATGCATATGGTTTAACACCCAAGTCTTCATGCATCAGCACAAGTTAGTCTCTGCACCAGCATATTTACCCAAAGTAGTGCCATTGTATACCCAAAAAAGAAAAAATTGTGTCATATGGAACATTGGAGATATAAAATTTTAACTAGGAGGGTAGAAGGAGTTTTTCTCAAAATCTCCATGACCTCAAGGTGCTCATAAACAAAAAGATTACTAGGGTCAAATCCAGCCTCAATCCACAATAAAATATAAAGAATATTACACAGTTATTAGTCCTGACAATGCCTCTGACAGTTCAAATCTATTAATATAGCCAAGCAAACAGAACTTTAGCTACTCACGTACTTCTGTAAAGCTGCAAATTTAACGGGTATGTCCTCAAAACATGAGACACCAGGTATGTCTTTAATCATCAATCTCCACGATGATGTTTGATCCTCTAACTTTTTCATATTTAGCTGGACTTCCTGTAATTTAGATAGCTCTGATTCTGCCCTTTCCCTGCGGCTCTTTTCCTCCAACAATTTCTCCTTCAAAAGCTCAATGTTCTCATGACTTGATCTTAGCTTTCTTGCTTCCCTTACTTCAGATTCCTAAAATGTCAAAGTAAACAGGATACATTATTCGGATTACTACAGCTGAACAAATTTACAGTGAGAACTCATCTGGTATTTTCTTAGCACACAAGAGAGAAGAAAGAGTACTAATCTGGAATTCATCATTTGAAATTAAAAAGAAGTTCATGAATTAAGCAAATAAATGAGAGGCACCAAGCACAGGATAAGACATTCTCCTAAACAAAAATGCAAGAGAAAAAAAGTATGCAAGAATGAATTAAAATATTGCATCCTAGCAAAACATAAAAAGTAATGCACATCGCACATCAATATGAGCTCAGAATCACACTTCAGCAAATGATTCTGTGTTTCTGTTAAGATAATCATATGAATTCCACCTAAACCACTAATGAAATGGTTAATGCATATGCAATGCATGATCAGAACTCAAAAGCCAGATCAAGCTGATCTGGTACTAACTCTAAGTCCTTGAATGAATCTAACTTTTACCCCAAGCTCATAATTGAAGAAAAATACCAAGTAAACACCCCAGCCCAATTGGGACCAACTGACCAAGCTCCTTCACAATAATGCTTTGGTAACATATGCTCACTAAAAACTACAGCAAGTTATAAACTCATCAAAACACCAGCAAAGGGAAGGCTACAAACAAGAGAATTTATTAGACAGCAGACCCTTAAAAGAAAACAAAATTGTTTTTTAATATAAAAGTAAAGATATATTAAGAAACTGTATCTCTTCGTAGTATTTCCAAATATTTGGTGTTAAATGTAACTAATAAATTGAAAGAACACAGAGATTTTTCTGAATTGCTTGTGTAAATCCACACAGCAAATTATGCTTGCTTTTATACACTTGAAAAATTAATTACAACTTGCATTTACAAGATAAATAAATGAGATAGATATTCCCTATGTACATGAACTAGAAGATACATGAATCTATGGACGGTGGACTGCATGAATAAATGTGGAATCTGTGGACGGTAGTCAACACTCCCCCTCAAGCTGGAGAATGGATATCAATCATTCCCAGCTTGCAAGTGAGATCTTGAAACTTATCTTTAGGAAGACCCTTAGTTAGCACATCAGCCAGTTGATATTCTGATGGAATATATAATGTGTCAATCAGCCCACTATCAAGTTTTTCTTTAATAAAGTGCCGGTCAATCTCTATATGTTTGGTCCTATCATGCTGAACTGGATTGTGAGCAATGCTAATGGCTGACTTGTTATCACAAAAGAACTTCATTGGAACTTCATACTTAATCTTGAGATCATCAAGAATGATTTTCATCCATAAAAATTCACAAACTCCTTGAGCCATAGCTCGGAACTCTGCTTCTACACTTGATTTTGCAACTACATTCTTTTTTTTACTTCTCCATGTCACAAGATTCCCTCCAAGAAACATGCAGTAGCAAGTTGTTGACCTCCTGTCAGTAATTGACCCGGCATAGTTTGCATCAATATAGACCTCCATAGATAGATTTCCACCCCTTTTAAACAACAATCCTCTTCCTGGAGAAGCCTTGAGATACTGTAAAATATGATCAACAACTTGCATATGTCTTCTTCTTGGGTCATGCATGAACTGACTTACTATGCTCATAGCATATGCTAAATCTGGTCTGGTATGTGCCAAATATATCAACTTTCCTATCAACCTTTGATACTGAGCTTTATCAACCTTGGAACTTTCTTCCTCATTACCCATTCTATGATTTTGCTCAATCAGTACTCTAGAAGTTTTACATCCAAGCTTCCCAGTCTCCTTGAGAAGGTCAAGGACATATTTCCGTTGAGAAATGAAGATACCTTGTTTAGAGTAGGCAACTTCAATTCCAAGGAAATATTTTAATCTCCCAAGGTCCTTCATTTCAAACTCAGTAGCCAGTTTTTCCTTTAAGAATGATTTCTCAACAACATCATCCTTTGATAGAATGATATCATCTACATATACAAGTAGAACAGTCAATTTACCTTTAGGTTAGTGTTTGATAAAGAGGGTATAATCACCTTGACTTTGTCTATATCCAAGGGACACCATAGTCTTCGTGAATCTTTAAACCAAGCACGGGGTGATTGTTTCAAACCATATAAGGCCTTCTTCAACTTACACACTTCATTTCCTTCACCATAGGAGTCATACCCTGGAGGGACCTCCATATAGACTTCTTCCTCTAATTCAACATGAAGGAAGGCATTCTTCACATCAAACTAATGAAGTTCCCATTGGAAGTGTGCAGCAAGGGAGAACAGAATTCTGACTATGTTCATTTTTGCCACAGGGGCAAATATTTCCTCATAATCTATCCCATAGGTTTATGTATACCCTTTTGCAACCAGCTTTGCTTTATACCTGTCTAGCGTACCATCAGACCGGTATTTCACAGTGTAAATCCATCTGCACCTAGCTGATCTCTTTTCCTTTGGTCTCTCAACAATTTCCCATGTTTCATTCCTTTCCAGAGCTTGCATCTCCTCATTCATGACTTGAACCCAATTCTTATCCTTCAATGCTTCCTGCACTGTCTTAAGGATTCTGATAGAGTCAATGGCTACAATAAAACTTTGGCGCTGCAAAGAAAGATTTTTGGAGGAGACAAATTTGGAAATAGGGTACTTAGCACAAGACCTTTTCCCTTTTCTTAAGGCAATAGGTAAGTCATCTACTCACCACCGGTTCGGACACTTGGGGTTGAGGCTGGACCAGTTCGGGTTGTTTTCTCCTTTGGTACACCAATTTGACAATTCTTTCAGTTTCAGGTGGGTGACTGTCAGAAGGAGCTAATTTATGTGTATCAAAAGACATATCAGAAGATGGAAACAAGGGAATGTTAATGTCTGGAGAAAAAATCTCAGCTTCCCAATCATTAGTGATCTCCCCTTGAAGCTGAGAGGAATTGAAGAATGGTTGATTTTCTTGAAAGGTGACATCCATGGAGATAAACACTTGACGAGAGGAAGGGTGATAACATTTGTATCTCTTCTTGTCAAGAGCATAACCAATGAAAATGCATTTAATAGCACGAGAGTCAAGTTTGCCCTGATGCTGACGATGGATATGAACAAAAGCAACACAGCCAAAAACACGAGATTCAAGACTTTGCATAATAGGCGCGGAGGGAAAAAATGATTTCATGACATGAACAAGACTCACCCCACCAAGGACCCTAGAGGGTATCCGATTTATTAAATAAGTAGCAGTCAAAACAGCTTTCCTCCAATATGACTTTGGAACAAACATCTGAAACAATAAAGCTCTAGTAATTTCAAGCAAGTGTCGATTTTTTTTTTTCAGCAACCCCGTTTTATTGGGGGGTATCAACACATGTAAGTTCATGAATAATACCGTGTTGTTTAAGAAAGGAGGAGAAATTTTGATTCACATATTCTCTACCATTATCAGACCTCAGCCGTTTAATAGTTTTATCAAATTGAGTTTTAATCATATGATAAAACAGGATGAATAATTTGTACACTTCTGATTTATCTTTCATTAGGAAAGTCCAAGTGACACGAGTGCAATCATCAATGAATGACAAAAACCATTTTGCACTAGAAATATTAGGAATTGATGTCGGACCCCAAACATCAATATGGATAAGAGAAAAAGGTTCACTGCTTCTATTACCATATGGAGGAAAACTCACTCGATGGTGTTTGGAAAACTCACAAATATCACAATTAAAAGACTCAACTTACTCATTTAAAAACAAAGTAGGAAACATAGATTTAAGTAAAGTAAATAGGGGGTGCCCAAGACGTTTATGGTGGAGCCAAATTTGGGAGGCACAAGACTTGATACTAGTTTGATGACAGGAATGTTGCAACTTTTGACTAGATCCACTTGACGCTTTCATCTCAAGGTAGTACAACCCTCCCTGTTTCTTAGCAACACCAATCGTCCTCCCCGTGATAAGATCCTGAAATACACAATGAGAGTGGAAAAAGGTTACAACACAATTAAGGTCTTTGGTAAGTTTATGAATAGAAAGGAGGTTAGACGAAAGTTTAGGAACATGAAGTACATTTTTCAAATTTAGAAATGGATTAAGTTTAACATTACCAAGACCAGCAACTGATGTAGTAGAGCCATCAGCTACAGTTATGTGATGATTACCCATGGAATTTTTATATGATGAAAAATGGGAAGAACAGAAGGTCATGTGATCAGTAGCACTAGAATCAATAATCCAAGAATCCTTAGGAACAGTACCAGAAGCATGTGAGAATAAAGAACATAGATTCTTACCATTCATGACCAAAGAGCAAGAGCTGGAAGGCTTACTAAGGGAAGCCATAAGAGACCTTAAATGTTCCAGTTCCTCCTTGCTAAGAGCAGGAATATTATCTTTTACCTGTTTGGCCTCCACCTCTGACTCCGAGTCTATGGAAGTGAAGCAAGGAGGAAGGTCATTTGGGTTCAGGATTGAAGGTTGGGTTGTATTGCTTTGGGAAATAGTGGACTCGGTCCCAGACATGATTTCAGTAAAAACAGAGGTAAGAAAGAAAGGTTGGTTTTAGGATGCACCACTAGTGAGGCAGTGGCTGAAGATTCTGATGGATGAGAAAGGAAGAGGAAGGGCCGACGGTCAGGTTGGAGGTGGCGCGGTGACAAACAGAGGCCGGGAAGGTGGCGCGTGGAGCTCACGTGCCGGTAAGAGTAGGCGCGTGTGGTGGCACGTGGAGGCACGTGTGGTGGTTTCCGGGAGTAGGTCTTCTGGGTTTGGTTGGTCGGAGGTTTCTGAGAAGGATGATGGGTGGTCTTTTGGTGAAAAAGTTGCTCTGAAGGTTTCGGTGAAAAAACAGAATAAGGAACGAAGAACAGAGACTGAGAATGAAGAACAGGTCCTGCAATGAAGGCAAGGCACCTGAGAATACGCAGCAATGACGGCCGAGGCAGTGAAAAAAAGAGACTCCCAGGGTCGGGAGCTCTGATACCAAATTGAAAGAACACAGAGATTTTTCTAAATTGCTTGTGTAAATCCACACAGCAAATTATGCTTGCTTTTATACACTTGGAAAATTAATTACAACTTGCATTTACAAGATAAATAAATGAGATAGATATTCCCTATGTACATGAACTAGAAGATACATGAATCTATGGACAGTGGACTGCATGAATAAATGTGAAATCTGTGGACGGTAGTCAACATAATATTTAATAAATTTTAAATAAAAAGAGACAGTAAAATGTAAAGGAAAAATGCAAACGCGAAATGACCCACCTGAACAGGCTTTTGGCACCAATCCAAAAACATCCTAAAAGTTTAAAAAAAGCCTCAAATTGGTGGCCAAGCCTACCCAAACTTTTTTTTATATAGCCAGACCATTCAATAAAACAATGACATTATCCCTCTCCATTTGTGATCATGCCACTTGAGTTACTACTGATATTAGTCCACACATCAAGTCATCAATGTATGCAACTTCACACTACTACAATCACAATAAAAAGAGGCATAGAGATTCAGGATAAAAATCAAAGCAAACTTACATAGTTCCGAAGCTCCTGTTGCAAATGTTTAACTAAAACATTACTCTCTGTAGAAGCAACTTCTTGAGATGTCAAAGTTGATAGTTTTTTCTCAACTTCAATCTTCTGGTGCAAACACTGGAAATAAGAATCATGTTGTAATGCCACAATAAGTTCATAACCCTAGTAGAAGAATGAATATGGCAATGAGATGAAGCAAGCACAATATAGTAATCTACCAGAAAACTGTCCGGCTGAATTTCAGAGGTTTAACACCAAATCAGATTCAAAATCACAAAGTATGCATAGTTTTGTTCACGGGACATTCTTAAAGGAACAATAACAGCCAACAAGCAATAGACATCCAAACCTCATTGAGTTGCTCCTTAAGATGTTCCAGTTGCTCTTTTAGCAGCTCTGCTTCTCTATCAGCGCTATTAGCCCTGCATTCCATTTGTTCAAGCTACAATAAAAGAAATATACAACTTAAACAACAACTTATAGCAGTAAACAACCAACTTAGTCTGAACAACAAATATTGCCACTCACATTTGCAGTTAGTCTAGAAACAGAAAACTGTGAGTCCCTTTTCAGTTGTGAATGCTCATCATAAAGTCGCTTTTTTTCCCTCTCTATTCTCTCTGAGAGATGGCCTAGCTTTCCTTCCAAAGATGTTGCTTTCTCTTCTGCTGAAGCAGCATGAGACTCAGCTTTTATGCGAAGGTTCATCTCATTTTGGAGCTTCACCTAAACTCCAGATGGAAGAGGGTTAAATCACTGTCTGAAAATGCAGCCCCGGCAGAGGTGGGGAGTAACAAGCTTTGACAACAAGTTATCAGTTCAGAATTCAGAGGAAAGAATGGGCATGAAAGTAATTAAGGATAAATCAGTCTGCCGCTTAAGAGTGCACATTGATATAAAAGACTTATTAGTCATCTATCTAAATAGAAAAATAAAACACACCTGGAGTTCGCTGTTTAATTGTATTTGTTTTCTTAATCGTTCTTGAGATTCAGTGACCTCCTTCAAAAGCTGGTCTTGGAGAGCCTGTTCGCGCCCTTTTGCAGCAGCGAGTTCCTGTTCAGCATATAAGAATTGATCCAGAAATTTCTTCCTCTCAGACTCTGTACCGATACAAATTAACTGTTAAAACCAAGTTACATAATAGAAGGAGATATGAAAATGAAAAGGGAAAAAAGTATAGACATGTTATTTAGAAACATATAAAATCGTTATATGAATCCTGAGTTGCTGTAAAAGTTTGAAACGAAAAGGGCATTTGGAAAGGAGACGCATATACCGACCAACTTTGAGAAAATTGGCATCCAATGTGTCCAATTTAGATTGATAATCACGAACTTGATTTTCAGCTCTGCTTAAGGCATCAATAAAATCCGATTTGACCTGCACAAGCAAGGGTTTTTGTTTTGTTTTGTTTTGAGGTGATGCTGATGCTGATGCTCATGGAATCGAAATGAATTTGGAAAGTAGCAAGAGGAGAGGAGAGAGTCAAACCATTTGGCGACACTGATAGGTGCACAGCATGTGCTCGGAAACGGAGGGCTCCTGCGAAGACTCCGGCATCGGCGGATCCTCGTAGATGACGAGCTGGCGATCGGCGTCGGCGCGTGGCCTCTTCGACGGCGGAGGAGTTCTGAGTATCATTCTTCTTCAATCTGAGTGACGACAATTCAACACCACACCCAGCTTAGCTTATTAGCTAGCTATTTTGAAAGCCAGGGCGCCACTTTTTCAAGGACAAGGATTCTTAAAAGCCAAAGGAACATTGGAATCGGAGACAGCCCTTCGATTCGCCTTCAAGTTCAAACAGACTTTCAACAAATATGATATTTCAATTGCATTTCGGCAAGGTGTCGTGGTGTAGTTGGTTATCACGTCAGTCTAACACACTGAAGGTCTCCGGTTCGAGTCCAGGCGACGCCATTTTGCTTCCTCTTGTTTATGTTTTGATGGATTATAAATTAGTTTAATTATTTTTTTAAGTCACTTTAAATATAATTTTATTTGGTTTTAGTCTTTTTAAAATTTTTAAATTTATTTTGACCCATTTAAATTTAAAGACTTGTGAAGTTAGTCTTTAAAAGATATGTACTGTAGACACTAACTTCATTTATTTCAAAATTTTAAAAAATCAAAATAAGATAAAAAATTTAGAGAGATTAAAAAAATAATTAAACTTTATAAATTATATTATGATTGAAAATCTTCATTTAATTTTTGTGTGCATTTTGATTAATTTATTTTATATTTAAAATAGTTAGTAATCAAAATTTTGTTGAAAAAACTTAAAAACATACTAAAACTAATCAAAACAAAACACACATTTCATATAGCGATATGTTTTTTTTATTTTTGGGACATACATATAGTTATTTGTAAGGATGTTCGGTGAGTTGGGTCAACGGATGAATTTATAGGTTTTGACCTAATCCAACTCACAAAATATAGATTGAGTTTGTGTGGGTTAAAAATTACTCTAACTTACAATGTACAGGTTAAATAGTAAGTTTAAAAAGTGTCGACTCACACAAACTAAATTCATCTAAATATATTTTTTTATAAACTATTTAGTCATGGTGACCATTTTAAGTTACTTTTACTTATGCATTTTCTATAAAGTCAATTAAGTTTACATATAGTCATTGTGAGCACATCAAGAATATAACCAATAAAATAAATATTATAAACTCATGAAGCATTTAACATATTATTACGATGAAAATTCAATGGATCGTTTGGATGGCAAAGAATATCTTAAGAAAATTGAAAATAAAATAAATGATTATGTCAATCCATATGCTATATGTAATGATATTCACTTCAATTAGTTAATGTGATTTGTTATTTATGACTTTTAAAACATGTTAGTTTGTTTTAGTTTGTTTCAGATTTATGTTAACTTAGTAAAACTTGTTAAATTTATTTAGTTTGTTTAGACTTATTTTATTTACATATAATTAGTTATGTGACTTTTTAATTTATTTGAGACATATATTAATTATTTTTAATTAAGACATATTATATATAATATTTTTTTGATTTTGTATACCGACATTAATTTAGTTTGGTGTATGTTTTTTTATTTCATATATGAAATGTATAATGATTTGGTGTATGTTTTGGTGGATTATAAATTATAATTGAAAATCTTCATTTAGTTTTTGTGTGTGTTTTGATTAACTTATTCCACATTTAAAATAGTTAATAATCGAAATTTTGTTGAAAAAACTTAAAAAAAAAATACTAAAATTAATCAAAACAAAGCATACATTTCATATGGCGATATGATTTTTTTTTGACATACATAGAGTTATTTGTAGGGATATTTGGTGAGTTAGGTTAATTTATAAATTTGCGGGTTTTAACCCAACTCAACTAATAAAATATGGGTTGAGTTGGGTTAGATTGGAAATCACTCTGACCTACAAGGTATGAGTCAGATAGCAAGTTTAAAAAGTATCAATTCATACAAACTCAACTCATCCAAGTATTTTTTTTTTAAGTCATTTAGCCATGGTAACCATTTAAGCTACTTTTGATCATGTCTTTTCTGTAAAGTCAATTAAATTTTGCATGTAATCATTGTGAGCACATTGAGAATATAACCAAAAAAATAAATATTATAAACTCATGAAACATTTAACAGACTATTGCGATGAAATTTCAATGAATTGTTTGGATGACAAATAACAACTTGAGAAAATGAAAATGAAGTATATAACATCCCAAAAAGACTCATCCAAGCAAGAAAAACTCTTCAAACAACTCTAAAACTCAAAACAACCTATTAAGCACCAAGTGTGCTTCAATGGTGAAAATGAAAGAAAAGAGTTAAGAAGAACATAATAACCCCTAACTCTTGGATCAAAGATGGTGAGGATGATGAAGCCTTAGTTTTTTCCTATCTTTTCCTTTCCTCTTCTTTCCTTCTTCTTTATTCTTCCTTGTTTGGTCTTCTTTTGTCTCTCATTTAGCAGTTGCAACCATGAAAAAAGGTGAGAAAAAGAGTAAAAATATGAGATACAATTATCTCATCTTATGCCTTAATATAAGGTGAATAACTTTAGTCACTTAAGTGATCATGTGTCAAATTTCTGATCTGTTAAGAACACTTAAATTTTACCAAATTTAGTTTTCTTAAAGTCAACAAGCTTAAAATAAATCACAAAATTTATCAAAAATCTTATTGTACCGAAATCACCATTTTCTATATCAGCTGCTAGTTAATCTGGCGTTAAAACACACAATCAGTATGCTTAAAAATATCAAACTAACTCTGATAAATCTCAAACTTTAATTGTAGCACAGTTCACATATTTGTAACTTAGAAATAAATTCTTCACATTTAATTCCACTAACTAAACAATTTAAGTCATTTTCGAAGATAAAAATAATTATTTTCCACACATAACATTGCAGCAAAATGCCTAAACATAATCAGACAATTACAAAACTTAATAGACATGTTAAGGAAGTATTAGGCTACCTCTGTATTCATATACAAGTCTAACTTATTTTTCAGGATGTTACAAAGTAAACAATTGTATCAATTCATATGTTATATGTAATGATATTCATTTCAATTAGTTAATGTGATTTGTTGTTTATGACTTTTAGGACATGTTAACTTATTTTAGTTTATTTAAGATTTATATTAACTTAGTAAAATTTATTAAATTTATTTAGACTTATTTTATTTGCATATAACTAGTTATGTTACTTTTCAATTTATTTGAGACATATATTAATTATTTTTAATTAAGTCGTATTATGTATAGTAATTTTTTAATTTTAAATATCGACATTAATTTTAACAAAATTTTTTTAATGTATGTTAGACTCATAAATTTGACCCAACACACCCTTAAATATGTCAAATTAAATGGGATTAAATCATCCCACTAGTTAAATAAATAGATCCGTCAATAATGCCCCAAAATCCATCTAACCTAGCTAATAGATACCCCTAG
The DNA here is from genome assembly GCA_029884605.1 of Ormosia emarginata. Lineage (NCBI taxonomy): Eukaryota > Viridiplantae > Streptophyta > Magnoliopsida > Fabales > Fabaceae > Ormosia > Ormosia emarginata. The sequence continues at coordinate 735,095 of JAQQTP010000076.1, read as the reverse complement.
TGATTTGATTATTTGTTTACTTTATATAAGATATCAAAGTTAATTTTGCGTACCTTTTAAAACAAAGAATGCAGGAGAGCAATTTATTTACATTTACATTTACAATAAAGTGAAGCCAACTAATTTGACCAATAGAGTACAATTTTTGAAGGAATAACGTATATTATTCTAATAAATCATTCAAATAATTTAGCTTTTAAAAAATTAAATATTTATACTTTTCATGTAATAATTTATGTTTTAAGTAATTATAAGGAGACGAGATTTGTAGAGAGAATATAACATTATCGTTGTATAGAAGACAAATATAATTATTTATTTTTTGATTAAATATATTTTTAGTTCTTCTAAATATATTAATTTTTAGTTTTAGTCTTTCAAAAATTTTTGTAACGTTTTGTGTTCTTAATATTTTAAAAATATATGAAATTGACTTAAGTCAACTTTCTCATATTAAATTTTTTTAGCCCATGAAATAAAATAATGTTTAATATGAGTGAATTGAATTGAACTATTTTCACCCACTTTTAAAATTATATAGACACAAATCGCAACAAATATTTTTAAAAGACAAAAACCAAAAATTAATATATTTAGAGAGATAAAAAACATATTTAAGCATTCTTCTTTTATTTATAAAAGTCTAATACATTAGTATTGACCTAAAATTGCCTTAGGTTTACTTTCTCTCATAAACTGAGAGTATTTAAAGTATTTTATATTTAAATAATGTTAATTAATTATTTCTAATCTTTCAACAATATTAAGTTTTTTAAGCAAGTATCTTAATTACCTTCAAGAGTTACAACTCCTATACAACTCTCTTGGTTACATTTTCATTATAATTATCACTCAATAAGTTTTCCAAAGCCATTTAACAACTCTCATAATTTTCCAAAGCTATTTTTATTTTTTCTGTAATTTTTCCAAAGGTATTTAAGAACTCAATTATATTATCTTTATAAGTTTTGGAATTTTAAAATTAAAATCCATAATCCATATATATCCATAATAAAACATTAATTACGGTATAGTCCTATTAATGCATTTGGTTATCATGATTTTCTTTCCTTTATTTTGATTTTGAATTTTCTATAAACCTATTTTTTTTTTTTGTTTTTGTAATGATATCTGTTTCCAGTCAACAAAAAATAATTATGACATTATTAAATATTTTGTAATTTATTTTCATTTGTCTATTGTTAGCTACTTAGCTATTTTAAAATATTTTTTTCTTTTTAATTAATATCTTTTGTATTTTGCACTTTTATTTAATTTGTTAAAAATTCTACATCGTCTGCTTCAATATTTCAGATGTAGTTTATATATCTGTTGAGTCACTCTACTTAATGCCAATTGATTTTAAGTTGAAAACTACATGATATTAGAATCAAGATCTTATTTTCGTCGCCTACTTCGCTAGACTCATTTATTTCGTCCAAATATCTGTGAATGAAGGTGTTAAGAGTTTTACATTATTTGTCTTAATATTTTGAGTACGATGTATATATCTGTTGGGTCATTCTACTTAATATCAATTAATTTTAAGTTAAAATATCACATTATTAATGTGTTGAACCTTTTTAGGTATATTTGGATATTGAAATGCACTTTAGCTAGTGAAATACATGGTACTTCTCTCTTAACAAAAAAAGTAGCACAATTGAATTTATCTTTCATGTTTATCTCTTAAATACCAGACCGTTTAAAAATTTTATCACTTTTCATCAACCACAAATCCAGTTATTACCATCTTAATGTACTTATATGTTATGATAGATTTGTTAATAAGACTTTCAAATTAGATTTGTTAATAAGACTTTCAAACAATCAACAATCATAATTGGCAATGGGCATTTGCAAACTCATTTGTTTTTCTCCAAATAATTATTTGCTTCCTAGCTTTGTAGTTGCTCACATTTTCAGAAGCTATATTAAAAGTAGCTGAAGGCCATTGAATCTTCAAATGGAAAACAAATTAAATCATTTGTAATTAATTTATTGTATAAGATTACATGATTTTGTCGTGTGGCTTTTACAGATTTGTTAGTACCTCCAAGAGCTTTCAGTTGATCATAAGATATTAGCTTTTAGCTTTTATGATATTTAGCTTTTCTAAACACTGACTTATGTTTAAAAATTATTTTAATTGATAAATTGCGATTTTTATCATTGAGGCAAATATTATTGAAGGGTAACTCATCTTATTCGTATTGCTTCTCTTAGTGGCTATTTGGACTCATTGTGCTTTGCTCTATATTAAATCAAGGGGTAATTGTACATTTTACATAGCAAATAGCATGTATTTATGCTATTTATTTTTTCATTTCCACATCAATTATTTTAAGGTATTATTTACTATAGGCAGACTATTTCAATAATTATTGTCGAGTAATTTACTGTTATTGGTTGTATACTATCATGGATCAGAATTGGCAATGAAAATTGAAAAGGAAGCATAGCATGTCACAATTTGATTTTGAAAATATAAACCCAACCATATACAAAAATGTATTTCAGATAGATATGAGTCCTCTTCGGGCAGTGAATTATTCGAAAAATACAAACAAAGGAGTCTCACAAATGATATTTTAATTTGTTTCTTTTAAAATTGTTATTCTATACATTATATTAATTCTAATTTTTTATTTAAGTTATTGTAATAACAATTTTAACCCTTTTTTTTAATTTGTTACTCATGTAGTTCGATTTTCATATGCTAAAATACCACTTAAAGCTAGAAAGTGATAACTTTAAACCACGATTAAATACCATTAATAATAACCTTGGTGAATGTCTAACAAATTGACAACAATATATTTTATCATTGGATGATAGTTAAATATTTATTATACTGTAATTTATTTTTTATTTAATAAATAAATTTTTAACATTTGCATTATACATTATGCAAAAAAAAGAAGTTCTGATTGAAATTTTTGAAAACTCTTTGTTTTTTTTTTAAAGACTCTAAAAAGAGATGATTTGGATGGAGATATGAATAGAACATCTACTCTGCTGCAACGAATCAGATAAGATTGTATTATGATCTTAATGAAAGTGTATATAAAAATAAATAGCTTATATATAAAATTAAATTATTTTTATAAAAAAATTAATTCTTAATGATGAAATGATTACGATTTTTTTAATTTTTTCTCTCTCATGTAATTAATTGTAAAAAAGATAAAGACAAAAAAAAGTTATTAATAATATCTAATTAAAATTTGTAAAATTTCTTATAACTTTATATATTTTTTTTATATAATTGATTATTTAAAAGACAAAAAATATTGAAAAAATCTTGATCCAGGTTGAAGTATATTATAATTTAATTCTTTTTAACAATAAATTAGTTATTATTATAGACAGTCATGTTCCCCACTAGATGTTATAAATATTAACTGAACAGAAAGAAGAATCAGAGAATGACAGGTACGGCTTCTCTTCTACTAATGATTCGTTCGGAAAATATAAAAAAATTAAATTCTTTGTCTAATCTCACAAATAGTATGTTTATTTTTTATTTTTATTTTAATAGTCATTCCATATATTATATTTATTTTCATTTTTTATTTAATTTATTGTAGCAACAATTTTAACCGTATCTTTTAAAACTGGATATTCATGTAGTTCAATTTCTATATACTAAGATATCCCTTAAAGCTGTAGAGTTTGTGATAAACAATGATAAATTTATAATATAATTGACTACTAGTGACAATATCATTGGTGAATGCGTAACAAATCGACAATAAGATATTTTATCATTAGATGGTAATTAAGTATTTATTGTATTGTATTTTTTTTTATTTAATGCATGATTTTTTAACATCTGCGAAATACATTATGCAAAAATTTCATTTTTTTTTAAAGACTTTGCAAATGATTTGGACAGATATACAGATGCAACAAATTGGGAATAATCAGGTGAATCAAAGTCTTATAGAAGGTACATATAAAGATATTGTTTATGTACATATATATAGATATTTTAAAAATTATGTTTTAATTTTATGTTTAAGAAAAATTAAAAAATTTTTTAAAAATAATCTTTGAAAGATTGGATTAATATTAGTTGAAAACTTAATCCCACAAAGTTTTAACACACCCGTCCGAAATATTATAATCTCAAATTTATTTATTTTACCCTTTTTAGTTTTTTTTTTTTTACTATTTTATTCTATACTTAACAAAACACTAAAAAAATAATGACCCAAACCTAAAAACAAAGATCATAAAATAAAAATATAAGCTCAAATTCTTTCAAAATTAAGCCCAATCTAACATGCCCAACAAGACCCCCCCAAAAAAAAAAAATGTGTACGTAAACTTAAAACCAAAATCGGATGAAATATGAAAAAAATAGTAATAATAGTAATGAAGAAAAGATATAAACAGAAACAACAAAAAAAAAAAAGGAGCCTGAACCTTGGTTAAAACGCACCTACAGGGGTGATGGAGAATGGATTCGAGTTCGGGTATGAAACCTGTCTGGAGGCCTTTCCCGGTTCGTGGTGAAGAAGTGGCTCGTTATGGTTGGCGCACGATGCCTTTGCTCGAACGACAGCAGTGAGTAGGGTGCACTTGATGGAGAACGACAGTCACGAGTGATGAAGGCCGGTGGCTCGGGAATTTTGGTCACGTGGAGAGACGAGAAGGAGTGCGGTCTTTTATTTGTCTTAAATTTGGTGGGTTTGAAGATCACGGTTGGAGGTCATTATGGATGAGTGGAGTTTGTTACGAGTGTGACGTGGTGGCTTGGAGGTTAGAGGAGTGAAGGTGCTACGGTGAGGGAGATGGAGGTTTGGAGAAGATGAAGATGGTTAAAAAAAGAAGTCCCTTACTCGTGTTCTCTCGGTTTCACGTAAATGAAGCAAAGGAGTGGGGGGGTGGGGATTTTGTTTCACGGTGGTGGAGCCGCTTGGAGGCTTGCTTGGTTGGTGGAAGTTGTTACGGGTTGAAGGGTGAATGAGCTTGAAGGTGATGGAGGAGTGGTTGGTTATGGTGGGTTTGTTGTTTTTTCGCTTGAAGAGGGGATGGACGTTGGGTGAAGGAGCTTGAAGGTGGTGGTGTTATGGAAATGGAAGTGACCTGTCTTGTGTGAAAAATGGAAGGGGTAAAAGTGGTGCTACGGTTGGAGGGAGATGAAGATGAGAGCTTGAAGAAGGTTGGTGGGTTGAGGAAGGGGTAGCTACAGGTGGAGGGAGATGAAGATGAGAACTTGAAGAAGGTTGGTGGGTTGAGGAAGGGGTAGCTACGGGTGGAGGGAGATGAAGATGGAGGAGAGGAGTGGATGATGCTAGAGGCCACGGTTGAGGGGCTGTAGAGAGAAGTTAAGGATGAAGTGAGGGGATGTTGTGATGAAGAAAAAAAATGATGAAGGAAGCTTGGATGGAGGTGTAGAGTTTCACGTGAGACGTGCTACGGTTGGAGGGAGATCTATATGGAGGAGAGGAGTGGATGATGGTTATATAGTGAAAAATGAAAATGAATAGCCCCAGTGCTTGCGTGAGTGTGTGGGAATGAAAGAAAAAAAAGTGCAAAGTGATGGAGTCAGTGGAAGTGAGTGCTGTGTGTGTGGATATGCAAGAGTGATTAGTGAGTGCTGTGTGTGTGGATATGCAAGAGTGATTAGTGAGTCTGTGTTGAGTGATTAGTGAGTGGATATGCAGAGTGATAGTGAGTCTTTGTCTTGTAAAAGAAAGTGTAGTGTGTGTACGTGAGTGAAAGTGAGTCAAAGTGTGATTGCCTTCTTTTTTTGAATATACCTTTTTGTTATTTTTGTTATTTTTTATTTTTTTGTTTTTTTGTTTTTTATATTTTTTTTTCTTGTTCTTATTATTATTATTATTATTTTTAAGACTAAGGTGAGCTTAATGTTTAGGCTAAAAAAAAAAAGGCTAAGTAAAATGGGCTAAAAGGGGCCATAATTTTGATTTTTTTCTTTTTAATTAATTTTTCTCTCTTTTATTTTTTTATTTTTTAGTCGATCAAAATCGAAATTGAGTGTTAACAATGTTTAAATTAATTATTAATGTTGAAGTTAAATATTATTTCATATTTATTAATAATAAATTTGACTTTATATTACTCAATTGGGTAATTATGTCTTAAAAGCAAAACTTATATCCGAAACAAATATTAGCCATAAAACTTTTATTCTTAAATTGTAATTAACTCTATTTGACAGCAGAATTCCATTTCAATTTCAATGTAGACAATTTCTTATTTGTCTTTCTTTTGCACCAACAATAAAAACAAAAGTCAGGAGCAATCTCTTTAACATGCTAGCATGTATTTTCTGATTTTTTTTTTTACATAGCCAGTTATATATTGTTATTTCAAGGATAAATTAACAAAATCTGACATAATTGATAAATAGATAGTTGAATATCTTAAACACGTTGTTCTGAGTTTGAATCAGGCCATGTGTATAAAAAAAACTTTGTTGAGAGAGACAATAATCATTTTGATGAAAGGAGACACCTTTTGATTTATACCAAAAAAAAAATCTCAAGGATAACTAACAAAAATGATTTGAAATTATTAATTAATGACAAGGATGGACACACTTCAAACACTACTAAAAAACATAATTTATAAAAGGGTCTTCCAAAACTTGAGCTAAGTAAGTTATTTGCATTTCTTTTTTTTATCCTGTCTTATGTATAAAATTAACATTAGAAATTCGTTATATACGTCTAACTTATTACATTGATGGTAGCAAAATAAACTCTTAATTCAAATGTCAAATTTATTTTAGTCGGTATACACATCTTATTTATAAATTTGTCTTTGTCTTAAATTGATCGTTTTTGCTAAATTCAATTATTATTATTATTTTGACAGATTTGTACAAAGCTTGATTTTGGAACTTTCAATATTAATTATTATGACATTGTGTGTACAAGTAGTTATCTAATTCTCTTTATAAGATATTCATAAAATATATATAATATGTATTAACAAATTTTGTTATAATGTCTAATATTTTGTAGGTTGACTATGGATATGAAGTGGAAAACAAAATAAAAAGAATAGTAATTGACATAAATAGTAATGATTAGTCTATTTGTTCATTTTATATGATTCTTCATAATGTTAATTTGCTACTTCTGATATTCAATTTAAGTTCAAAATGTAATTTTCTAGCTTCGAAAAATTTAAATATTCAATATATCGACTGCATTTTTCACTAATTTTTTTAATACTATACACACATTGTCTATATGATGTATTTAATATATTTAACATAAACATACTAAATACTAACAACACAAAACTAATTTTTTATTATCCAATCCATAACTTTTATTCAAAATATATTGATAAATTTAATTAAATACTTTTATCATTGTATAAAATATAAATATATGTCGTACAATGCACAAGTAAAATTACTAAGTTTTTTTTTATATAAAAGAATTGATACAAAGTAAGTTATGTAATAATTTAGGGTAATTAAATTAACATCCTTTAAGGTTAGTGCTTATTACACTTAACATTTATTTTATTTGAAAAATCACACATACCACTTTTATTTTGTTATTTATAATGAAAAATAGTGTAGAGCCATACATAAAGTAAGGGGTGTAGATATAATTTATCAAATAAAGAAGGGTGTGGTCATAATAATTGTACATAAAACAAATAATGTAGATATATAATATTCAGAACAAGAAGATTATTGGGTATAATAAGTGTTAATTTTAATAATTATTATCAATACTATTTAGATATAGTATGGCACTTTAAATCTAAAAATCTAAAAATTCAACACAAACATTTCTTTGTATAAATTTCATTTTAGGTATGGAGTTTAAATTTATTATTTTTTAAAATTTAAGTAGAAAGCTAAAAATTTTTCTTAATATTATTTATACATCAAAATCAAAATCATTTGAATTCGAAGGAAAAAAACACTCAGCAAAGTTACAGTCCGCAAATTACTAAAAATTGATCAATATAGAAAATAAAAAAACATGACTAAAGAAGTGGGTGTAAATAAAATACAAAACTTAAAATTATACTTATTGATTAAATGCCTAACCAATCGCGTCTTTTGTTATGTACCAATCGTGTCTGTAAACATATTTGAGGCATATTTAGTCTAATTTATTTTAGGAAAAATAATCGTCTATTTTTAAAAAATCTTTTTAGAAAGTTTTTTATTATAAGATATTTTAAATACAAAATAAATTAATTCAATCATATATTTTTAACTTAAATTTACGAATAAGTTTTACCTAAAATGAATTTGTTTGTAAAATGAACAAATAATGATGTATTTATTTTTTAATTATTTAATAAATTAAAATAAATGATCTATTAAATTATTCAACAATGAATACACATTTATTTATTCACATTATAAATAAATTTATTTTAGAGAAGTTGTTATTAAATTTATTTATTTATTTTTTAATCATTAAAAATAGATATAAAAATAAGTTAAATTATCTGTCAATAACTTATGATCGACTTGTTTGAAATTTGATCTGATTTAATTTATTTACTAAAAAAATTAATAATATTTATTCATTACTTTTATAATTGTCTACTACTTTTATATACAACTATTATTTATTTTAATTTAAATGCATCTTCCTGTATTGTAAAAGATAATAATCATAAAGGATTCTCGAATAAAACATAATCGTAAAGGGTAAAAGTGAGAGATGGCAAAATGGAAGTCAAAATATGAAGCATGTCCATGTTAATAAGGACAAGGAAAAGTAAAAACATGGTCAAATAAAAAAGGTTAAAGTATGTGCACCCCAAATAGTTAAAACTTAAAATGGTAGTCAGGTAAACGGTGCAAAAGGGGAAATGAAGGGGCTAAAGCGTAATTTAAAAGCGAGAAATTTTTGTCCGTACTAAATTGGCATCTAATTTAATAGGGATTCCGAAAAAAAAAATGAATACTTAGATTAGTTGAGTTCTTTTTAGCTTAGGCCATAAGTTATTAGTTAAGAATTTTAAAATATTTTTTTTAACATGTATTCTTTAGATATATATTAAAGAATAAAAAATATAAATTACTAATTAAAAATACAAAAATTAATTATTTTAAAAATTTAGAAATTATTTAATATTTTTAATATAATTAATAATAAGTAATAAATATTATTTTTAAATTTTTTACAATTATATTTAATTTTTAACCTGTGTATTTAGGAGACAGTTAACAAAACTTATAAAATAAAAGTTTTGTTAACATATGTCTTAAGAATAAAAAATATAAATTATTAAATAAAAATTACAAATATTTATTATTTTAAAAATTTAAAAATTATTTAGTATTTTTTAAGTAATTAATAATGAATAATAAATAATATTTTTAATTCTAGACACATGTTAACAAAATTTATAAAATAATAAAGGTACTGGTTGAATAAATCAAAATATAATTTTTTTGATAGAAACAAGACAAATAGTAAAATATTTTAAATTTTTAACGTATTAAATACTTTGTTTTAATCAAAAACTTGTTTTATGTTAACAAAACTCATAAAATAATACTCATTCTGTTCTTTTTTATTTATTTTTTTAAAAATGTTTATTTTAATTTATCTATTATTTAAAAGTTTAAGAAAAAATTAATTATTTTTTTTTAAATTTTACTATATTTTTTATTGTCTTTACTAAATTTAATAATTATATATATTAATTAATTTATATAATTTTTAAAAAAGTTAAAAAGAATAATTAGTCTTATAAATTTATATTTTACTTAATTTAAAGTTATCTAAAAATATTTTTAATTTTTGTGATTTTTTTTAAAGAAAGATAAAAAAGAACGGATAGATTAATAAGTTGAATGGTATATGCTTATGCTTAATGGGCGTGGGCGTGGGACAGTGGGGGAATCTGTAGGGGTTTGAGGGCACGCATTGTATCGCTGTTTCTGTTTCTACTTTCTGCTGTCTCTCGAGCACACTACCGCCACTACGCATTTTTATTTTTTTTTTGTTTTGGCTAGTTGATGAGACGCAAAGATTAAAATAAAGAAAAAAGAAAGGAAAGAGGCAAGTGGCAAAGTGAAGGAGGGAGAGGGAATAGAGGGGTGGTGTCTAAACACGACCTTATCAATTCGTCGACATCTACTATCTTTTCTTTTCCATCCATTTTTCTTGTGCAGAGCAGTTACCGCTACAGGTAGGTTTTGATTTTTATTGCATCTTAATCCGATTTGGTTTTTGGTTGTGTTGTGTTGTGTGGTGTGGGAAGAGAAATGTGTTATTTCATAAATTTTATTTTTTATTATTTTTCTGGAAATAGAAATGGATCCAGGGTTAGTCATTCGGTTCCTCACCACCTTTTGGATACATGTCATCATCTTATGTCCATCACTTCAGTGTTCAAGTTCAAGGAACATTATCCAATTTATGCCTTTAATTCTTTGCTTCATTTAGCTCAACAAAACTCTTTAATTGCCCGATTCCGAATCATAAGCCCTTTCTCTCTCTTTCTCTCTGTGTGTGTTTTAATGATGGTTAATTAATGAGTCTGGTCTTGTTAGTGTGAAAACTAATGGCATTTTTTTCTCTCGTGCAACAGAAAGCAGTTCAATTCAGACTTCTCCTAGATTCTCTACTTTCTTGGAGATTATTTGTGGTTCTCTTATGGCATTTATGGCTTCAAATCACACATCTGGTGGAAATCATGCAGGTTTCGCTCTATCCTTTTTGACATCCTTTATCACTAAACTTGTTTTGGTGCCATTTTTTTAAAACTAAAATATAGTTATATAAGTGATCTGAGTGATAATTGTTGAATGATAAAAAAAAGTGTTGTGCATAGGTAATTGATGAAGCACATTGTTTTAGATTTCAGTGATTAGAGAAAGTGATAGAAACTGAAGGAAAGTGTTGAGAAAGGAGAGACAGAGAGATGCGAAGAGAGAGAGAGAGAGTAAAACTGAGTAACTGAATTAACCACAGAACCTAACTCAGGTTCTGGTATTTATACAAGAGAATCTAGAGTGTGTTCTAGAACTCTGTTAGAAGTAACTAAAACTAAACAGTTAACAACTAACAGCCTAACTAACTATTAATATCAGCATACATACATACAAAACAAACTGTAACTCAATATATTTCTATATACTCTAATACATTGGAATATATGATTTTTTACGATGTCCTTACTTAGGTTGGGTTGCTGTGTACCTATGGCTTTCATTATTGCTGACATGAATGGTGGTGATTAATTTTTGTTCTCGGAAATTTTGATTTTGTACCTGCTTTCATTTCGCTAGTCCTTGAAGTCTCTGATTAAGAGTGAATTTAGAAGTTGTAGTTGCTAGTACCTGTTATATTTGTTATGCATTTTTGCCAATAACGTACATGCCACTAGTTCCAGCTGGCACATAAAATGATAGAACTAGTTTGAATTATAATGATATCATCTAGAAGCTTATAAACCCTTTCAGTGGTTAGTAGAATGTAATACTTCTTAGAAAGGCAAGCATGGGGTCTTCTTTTTCTATGTACTATTTTTTTTTTTTGTGTTGATGGGAAATTTATTCTGAATTTTGCAAAAGTTTTGATACATATAGTTGCTTTTTGCTTGGTGAGATTATTGTTGCCGATGCTTTCAGTCATGAACAACTTCATCTTACCAAACTGGTAGGCAAAAGTTATCAATGTTGCAAGGTGTTTTGAATGCATGGATCACATGCAGGTTGAATTAGCATGTATTTCATATTTTGTCATATTTTGTTTTATAGGGGCAACCAATGATGATTTATACAAGGAATTGTGGCATGCCTGTGCTGGTCCCCTTGTCACTCTTCCTCGTGAAGGGGAGCGAATTTATTATTTTCCACAAGGTCACATGGAACAGGTATTTTAGTATTTAAGATTTTAAGTCTTGGATATTCCTCAATTAGACTTAGCAAGCAAAATGTATTTGCACTCTTGGATAAGTGTACGTAATGTGTTCATGTTTATCCTTTTCTAGGGATGAAACTTGGCTTTAGTTTTTAACATTCCCAATTTCAGACCTTTAAAGGGCCTCCTTGCTCATGGGAATCAATCATCATTTCTAGATTTCCTTAGTCTACAACTATTGTTGATGATATGATATGATGTGATTAGTTATTTGTCACAACTTTGATTCTGAAAGAAGCCTGGAACATTTGACATGTATACCAATATTATCTTTAATGGATACAGCATTGCAAGATGCATTTGGTACAAGTTGCATGGGCATGGGATCTTTATTTTTTAACTTAAATTGCAGTGAGGTGCTTGTGCTCCTACTTTTGAATCGTGCTCCAGTCCAGCCTTAGTTTTGGATGCTCTGGTTTATTTGTTCTTTTCTTCAACAGTAAGATCCTGTTGGCATGGATTCACCTTCCAATGTCTTCTCGTAACAGTCTTATCTGATAACTAATTGTTTGCTGCTGTTGACCTGGTTTGATTTCTTGTGGGAGAGATGTCCACATTTACGTTGTGTTGGCTATTGGTTTTAGAAACTATGAATATGAAGAATTTGTGTCTGTTTGCTTTTCTTTGTGTGTCCTCTACTTATCGTGGCCTGTTCAATTGTTGATACTAGCACTTTCGGTTATCTTACATTGCCAAGTATGAGCTTCTTTCATGGTATAATTTTAACCTAGTACTGAAATAGTTTTGATCTATTGAAAGACTTGGATATAATTTAGACAATAGTGTTTGTGAAAAATGCTGTCGTGTAAATGCACTCAGCACATTGATATTTATATACACTTGATCATAAATACAATTTATGTTTACAAAGATATTAATGACAACTATTTCCTAAGTACATGCATAGATATAAACTAGGTACATGAATTGTTAGCTTCATGAATCTGAATTAATTGTTACTAATTCCAACACTCCCCCTCAAGCTGGAGCATATAAATCAAATGCTCCAAGCTTGGAACAAATATATTGAATTCTCGGCCCCCTTAGAGATTTTGTGAAGATATCTGCCAGTTGATCATTAGAGCTAACAGATTTAGTACTAATTTCCTTAGAAAGAACCTTCTCACGAACAAAATGACAATCAATTTCGATATGTTTAATTCTTTCATGAAACACTGGATTAGAAGCTATATGAAGGGCAGTTTGATTATCACAACACAACTTCATCTGTTGGGTGTCTCCAAACTTCAATTCTTGAAGAAGTTGTTTGATCCAAATAAGTTCACAAGTGGCTGTAGCCATAGCCCTATATTCTGCTTCTGCACTAGATCGAGCAACAACATTTTGTTTTTTGCTTTTCCAAGAGACAACATTCCCTCCAATAGAAACACAATATCCTGAAGTAGATCGCCTGTCAATTGGTGATCCTGCCCAATCTGCATCGCAATACCCAACTATTTCGGTGTTTCCTTTGTCTTCATAAAGTAGCCCTTGTCCCGGTGCCTTTTTTATATATCTTAGAATTCGTATCACTGCATCCCAATGATCAGTATGAGGGGATTGCATGAACTGACTTACTACCCCAACTGCAAAGGAGATATCTGGTCTAGTAATAGTGAGGTAGATAAGTTTTCCAACCAATCTTCGATATCTTTCTGGATCAGAATAAGGCTCCCCCTGACTAGGTAGTAATTTCTGATTTGGATCCATAGGGCTATCAATGGGCCTACAATCCAACATACCGGTTTCAGTAAGTATGTCCAATGCATACTTTCTTTGTGAGATTGTGATCCCATTACTTGACTGAGCAACTTCAATGCCAAGGAAATATTTTAACTTCCCCAAATCCTTGGTTTGAAAATGGCTGAAGTTCCTTAAGTTGAGAGATTCTTTCATGATCATTTCCTGTGATGACTATATCATCAACATAAACCACCAAGTAAACACATTTATTCGAAGAAGTATGACAATAGAAGATGAATGATCTGCTTTACTCTGTTTTAGTCCAAAATCCTGGACAACAGAACTAAATTTCCCAAACCAAGCTCGTGGAGATTGTTTAAGCCCATAGAGGGATCGTCGTAGTTTGCAGACTAATCCAGACTCCCCCTGAGCAACAAAGCCAGACGGTTGCTCCATGTAAATTTCTTCTTCGAGTTCACCATGAAGAAAGGCATTTTTGATATCTAACTGATATAATGGCCAATGACGAATGGCAGCCATGGCAAGAAACAGTCGAACAGAAGTAATTTTTGCCACTGGGGAAAAGGTATCTCCATAGTCAAGACCATAAATTTGTGTATAACCTTTGGCCACCAAACGAGCCTTGAGACGATCAATCTGTCCATTTGGGCCAACCTTAATAGCATACACCCAGCGGCATCCAACAGGTTTCTTGCCAAAAGGAAGGGGAACCAACTCCCAAGTACCATTGTGCTCAAGTGCCTGCATTTCATCAATCATGGCTTGTCGCCATCCTGGATGATCAAGTGCCTCATGAACATGTTTAGGAATAGAAATAGAAAATAAGGATGACACAAAGGAATAGTAAGAGGGAGAAAGACGATGATAACTTAAAAAAGTATAAATAGGATGAGGATTCCGGGTTGACCGAGTACCTTTCCTAAGAGCAATGGGCAAGTCAATGTTTCCTTCAGGTAGGTCCGTTGTAGGGTCATCCGCTGGAGCAGGACATGATTCAGCTGGTCTTTCAGTGCCTTCCAATTCTGTATTAGCAACACGTGGACGACGACGGTATATGATGGGTGACCTTTGAGATTGCTCGAGTGGGGGATTGTCAGGAATATCTGTAGTCAATGCGGTCATGGACCAAGATAAGGAATCGGAAAGACCTCTTGAATAGTATGAGACTCAACTGTGGATGGTGAGAAGTAAAACTTTTCTTCGAAGAACGTTACATCTGCAGAAATGTAATAACGATTCTGCACAGGGGAGTAACACTTGTAACCCTTCTGTAACCTGGAATATCCCAAAAAGACACATTTGATGGCTCGGGCAGCAAACTTATCAAGACCTGGAGACAAGTCATGAATAAAACAAGTGCATCCAAATATCCGTGGAGCGACATGAAATAGTGGCTCTTTAGGGAATAAAATGGAATGTGGTATTTTATGATCAAGAGAGGACGATGGCATCCGATTAATTAAATAACAGGCTGTCAAAACTGCATCTCCCCAATGTCGGACAGGTACATTCGCATGAAGTAACAAGGTTCGAAAGCAGCTTTCAACAAGATGTCTATTCTTCCTTTCAGCTATGCCATTCTCTTGAGGGGTATGAGGACAACTGGATTGATGGAGAATGTCTTGTGATGACAAAAAAGAAGAAAGAGCAAAAGAAAAGTATTCTTTTGCATTATCACTTCTAAGGATTTTGATTGTCTTACCAAATTGGGTTTTGACCTCATTAACAAAAGTGGTGAGAATAGACAAAAGTTCAGATCGTTCTTTCATTAAGAAAACCCAAGTGCACCGAGAGAATTCATCAATAAAGGTAACGAAATATCGAAAGCCATTAGAAGACACACGACTTGGTCCCCATATATCTGAATGGATAACTGAAAAAGGGAATCAACTCGGCTTTCAACTTTCTTTGGGAAAGGAAGAGCGAACATGCTTGCCTAGTTGACACGACTCACGGTTCAATGATGACATTTTTGCAAGATTCGAACCATTTGCTTCAATTTTGACAAACTTGGATGGCCCAATCGTTCATGAAGAAGATTTGGAGACTCGACTACAGTACAACTTACAGAGGGAGCTGATTGGAGGTAATAAAGACCATGTGATTCATGTCCTACACCAATCATCCGACCCGTACCACGTTCCTGTATAGTAAAAGAACCAAAGATCAAAAGTTACTTGAGCACGGTTAGAGATCGAGTAAGTTGACTAAGGGAGATCAAATTAAAAGGGCAACCAGGTATAAACAAACCGATTTTAAAGTTACGAAGAAGTGACTGACCGATTCCTTTGGCGCTGACCTTAGAACCATCCGCAAGAGTAATGAAGTGAGGATATTTAGGAGAAGATATGGAGGAGAACAAAGAATGATTACCAGCAATATGATCAGAGGCACCTGAATCAATTATCCAAAGATTTTGGTTGATACCAGATTGAGATATGAAGGCTGCGGAGTCATGAACACCAGTGGCAGTAGACCCATGAGACTGATGGGCAGCTTTCAATTGAAGATACTCTTGGTACTCGGCTTCGGAAAATTTTTTCTTGAACATTTCAGCATTGACTGATTTTCGGGGAAAGCCATGAAGAGAGTAACAAGTATTATGAGTGTGACCCATTCGCTTGCAATATGTGCATTGAGGATGACCCATTTTTCCAAACAACCGAAAAAGTGAATTTTGACCAGCTAGACAGACAGAGGAGGTCGAGGCGAACAGTTCTGGGCGGTCGCGGTGGTTTTTCGGTGGCCGGACAGTAATGAACAGTAACAAAACAGTGACAAAACAGTAATGAACAGTATCCGAACAGTTGAAACAGTGATGTGAACAGTCCAGAACAGTGCGTGAACAGTATGAACAGTATGATCAGTGCCAAACAGTTGAGAACAGTGCGTGAACAGTCCAGAACAGTTTGTGAACAGTACGAACAGTATGAACAGTGCCAAACAGTTGAAAACAGTGATGTGAACAGTTTTAGAACAGTACAAACAGTGCGTGAACAGTACTGAAAAGACAACGGTGCGTGGATGCAAGTGGTGGCGTGTGGCGGGTTTTCCGGTGACGCCGGAGACTGAGTTGGTCGGGACAGTGACTTTCGGAGTGACTTTTGGTCTTGAGAGGTGTTGTTTGGTTGGGACAATGTTGAAGGACAGATGAACCAGAGGCCGAAGACTTCGTACAAGGATAAAGGTTGAAGGTGCAAGGATTCTGCTAGACCAGAGGCAGAAACCTTCAAAGGACACATGAACCTGCTCTTGATACCATATTGAAAGACTTGGATATAATTTAGACAATAGTGTTTGTGAAAAATGCTGTCGTGTAAATGCACTCAGCACATTGATATTTATATACACTTGATCATAAATACAATTTATGTTTACAAAGATATTAATGACAACTATTTCCTAAGTACATGCATAGATATAAACTAGGTACATGAATTGTTAGCTTCATGAATCTGAATTAATTGTTACTAATTCCAACATGATCCATAATTTAATTCCTGACAAATTTTATCTTGATTATATGCTTTTTATTGTACTATAAAATTTATGTTCTTTTGTCTTGTGCTTTTCTATTTTATAGCTTGAGGCATCTATGTATCAGGGATTAGAGCAGCAAATGCCTTCCTTTAATCTGCCTTCTAAAATATTATGTAAAGTGATTAATGTTCATCTCCGGGTGAGTTCTGATTTTTCTCAACAATCTTACTGGATACTCTTCTTTTTGTCAATCACTTGAGTGGAAATTTGTCCTGCCTTACTATGATCATCATTTAATTTTCAAATTTATCCTGATTGTGTAGGCTGAACCTGAAACAGATGAAGTATATGCACAGATAACTTTGCTTCCTGAAGCAGATGTGAGTTCTCTCTTATTCTTTGTTTTACATGATCTATATATCTAAATCGTTTCTATTCTCTTGATTTATCTCATACCCTTTTCCAATCATAACTGTTTCTTTCCCATTTGGTTTCTCTTTTCTCTCTTGTTATGTATGTCTTATTTTTCCCTACCTCATTGGTTTAGCAAAGCAAGGTGACAAGCCCTGATGATCCTTTGCCAGAATCTCCAAGGTTCAAGGTCCATTCATTTTGCAAGACACTTACTGCTTCTGACACCAGCACACATGGAGGTTTCTCTGTCCTTCGAAGACATGCGGATGATTGTCTGCCACCATTGGTTTAAATCTTTCCTCTTTTCAAAACACCATTACATACACATGGTCATCCTCTCTTTTAGTTGTCCTTCACTCTTATAATTCCCATATTTTGTTCAGGATATGTCTCAGCAGCCACCATGGCAAGAATTAGTTGCAACTGATTTACATGGGAATGAATGGCATTTTCGACATATTTTTCGAGGTAAGTAGCTTGGTTATTTGATCTTCCCCCCCCTCTCTTTGAACCTTGTTTTATCATGTGAACCTGGTATAGAGCGTGATCATTTAATTTCTAGTGTTTGTTTGATGAAAAAAATTGTATCGATGAAGATTTAGTACATCTGTCTGCTGCAGTTCAATTTGGAGCATTGCATATTTCTGCGATTGAATATGCTGCAGCTGAAGATACAGGGTGCTAGATTTTTTTTATTAATTATTAATTATTATCATTACAAAATGATCTACTGGCTGAGCAAGCACCATTCACACTGCTTGTGGAAGATTGACAGTTGTTTCTAAGTAAGACATATTTTATGATCGTTCTGCTATTGCTAAGCATGCTTATTAGAAAAAGCTTGTACAGAATTTGTGCTTGGAAAAGGATTAGTTTCCTATTTATCATTTAATAACCTTTTGAGGCAATCTATTGGTGGTTAACTTCTCAAAGTTTCCTCCCTAAGAGAACAGAAACATTATCCTCAGATTTTAATCTTTTGGGGTAGTTTACTTATGACCACATGGTCTGTTAAATTTTATGAGTTAAGGTGATTATCCTCATTAATAGCTTCAGATGCAACTTGCAAGCAATAATTAATTTGATTATGACTGTTTCTGCAGTAAAGGGTTCTGTAAATAAATCCTTCCAGCATTCTTAAATTTGTGGACTCTCTCACACACAAACAACTATTATTTTGTTGATCTGTATAATATTAGATTTTGATGTGTATATTGTCAGTAAGTTACTGACTGAACAGAGTAATTTCCAGGGCAACCCAGGCGCCACTTACTTACCACTGGGTGGAGTGTCTTTGTCAGTTCCAAAAAATTAGTGGCTGGTGATGCATTTATATTCTTAAGGCAAGTTGATTAATAGCAGAAGCTATTATGCCTCCGTTCCCCTGGGGGCAAGAAAAAGTACTTGGCATTTTTTTTATTGCTTTTGTTGCTTGAAGTTGTTAGTGATTGTGGTTGGTTTGTGTTGCATGCTATATTCCAGGGGTGAAAATGGAGAGCTGCGAGTTGGAGTTAGGAGGCTCATGAGACAGCAAAGCAATGTGCCATCTTCTGTTATATCTAGTCACAGTATGCATCTTGGT
This sequence comes from Ormosia emarginata, assembly GCA_029884605.1. Classification (NCBI taxonomy): domain Eukaryota; kingdom Viridiplantae; phylum Streptophyta; class Magnoliopsida; order Fabales; family Fabaceae; genus Ormosia; species Ormosia emarginata. The sequence goes on along the minus strand of JAQQTP010000076.1, from coordinate 716,018 downwards.
GTTCTGGCGACTGCATCTCATGCCATTGCCACTGGAACACTGTTTTCTGTATTTTACAAGCCCAGGTCTTGTATTTAACACTACAAAGTTATCTTTTTTTCTAATATTTAATATTCTTAGTTCATGATGCTAGTGTTGTCATATTTTGCTAGTGATACCTTGAGCTTTGCATTTTTGTTCGTACATGTGCCTGCCTACTTTCTGCAATTAATTAACTATTTTTTGGGTGAAATAATTTGATTGGGATGATATTTGAGTTCTCTTTTGTTGCTTTATTGAGTTGAGACTTTCTGCTGACTTATCAATATTTATCTTAGAACGAGTCGGTCAGAGTTTATTGTGCGTGTTAATAAGTATCTGGAAGCTGAGAGTCATAAGCTCTCTGTTGGGATGAGATTCAAAATGAGATTTGAGGGTGATGAAGTTCCAGAAAGAAGGTGCATAAGCTGGTTAGCTTTCAGTTGATATTTGGATAGTAGCACATTATGCTTTCTGATAAACTCCCCCCCCCCTGGCATGGGAATGCAGGTTCAGTGGCACAATTGTGGGTGTTGGAGATTATAAATCATCAGTCTGGGCTGACTCTGAGTGGCGATCATTAAAGGTTAGTGTACAATGTTTTGGTTACATTTCTAATGCTTATTTTTGTAGTTTGCATTCAGTAGAATTCAGAATTATTTTAAACTTTCCAAAATGTCCTTTTTAAGTGTAGTAAAATGTAGAGCTTGTTCTTGGATCTCTTTAAAGATGAATATTGATGTTGCTTTGTTTTTGGAACAATCTAGTAAATGATATGTCCGTAAATGGTTGGAAGTTCAGAGATGCACAAACTAACTGGCCAACAAGGAATTAGTGATCGACCCTGTTTTCCTGTAACATGCGGGTGCAATGTTTGGAATATGCCAACTATTTCATTAAATTGATATATCTTTTTTGGCTAGGATTCTGTCACAGCCTATGGTTGTTTTGCTGTGGCCAGAGGTTACCTACTTGAGGCTGCCGCTGTAATATAGCTCTATTATGACTAAACTGATTTACTTTAAAAATTCAATTTAATGTTTGTGCATAATATATCGTTTTTTAATGGTACTCCCTATTTCAGAACTTTTAAGCAGGCTTTGGCTTATGGATCCTTGGGGGGCGTTTGATTTGTTTTCTATTTTCATTTTCAGTTGATATGTTTTCACTTTTAATTACAAAAATGCCACCTTGATTTCATTCTGTTTCCTGTTTTCATGACTTTGTGAAGGAAATGGTGAAAACATATACCAAACGCCCCCCTAGTTTTTAGACATCTGATCTTCAGATATTCACCTTAAGCTTTTAATCTGTGTACTGGGTTATTTTTACTGGAAGTGGGAACTGAAATTGATAAGAACAGTCTTATATCAGATGGGTAGTATTGTCTCCCCTCACCCCCCTTCTTCCCCCTAATTATCTACCCTTATTGTTATATATGTTTTGGACTTTGGTGGACCATCCAATGAATGGGAGCTTGCATTTTAAACATTTTGCTCCCACATGTTTTTATCAAATAACTCTTTGGCTCAAGTATGTTCTATATTGTTTATATGGTTGAATTATATGACTTTGATAGACTGGATTGAAATGAAGCTTGTTACACTTTACCTGTACATTTGTTTAAGAGAGTTGTCATAAAAACTCGTTTAGCTGCCAAAAAATGGCTGAATGTTTTGTTTAAAAGATGAATACGAAGGGCGACATGCTGATACTTCTGATGGCTAGGAGTTAAAAATTGCACAGCAGCTTTTGGTTCTGTAATTTTATGACCTGTAATGTATTTCTATTTCAGGTGCAATGGGATGAACCATCATCAATTTTGCGTCCCTATAAAATTTCTTCATGGGAATTGGAGCCGCTTGTGTCTACTACTCCTGCAAACTCACAGCCAACCCAAAGAAACAAGAGGGCACGGCCTCTCATTCTATCTTCAACAATGCCTAATTCTTCTATGCAAGGTGGGTTGGTTGTACACAATTTCTTTATGTCAATTCTACTGTTCATTTTGTTTTTCTACATAATCGTTTTCCTCTGTGCACCAGGCATATGGAAATCACCGGTTGAATCTACACCATTCTCTCATTGTGACCCCCAACATGGACGAGGCCTCTATCCATCACCCAAGTTAAATTCTGCTGCAGCTAACTTTCTTGGTTTCGGTGGGAATGGCTCTCTGGGATCTCCTTCCAACAAATCAATATATTGGTCTAATAGGATGGTAAACTCTATGGAATATTTTTCTGCTACAGCCCTTAAAGAATCTGGAGACAAGAGACAAGGCACTGGAAATGGCTGTAGACTCTTTGGGATTCAGCTACTTGAGAATTCTAATGCAGAAGGAAGTCAAACAGTCACTTTGTCAGGAAGGGTGGGTGATGATAGGTCTGTTCCATCTTTAGATGCTGATTCTGACCAGCATTCTGAACCATCAAATATTAATCGATTTGATATTCCTTCAGTAAGTTGTGATGCTGAAAAATCATACCTGCAGTCTCCCCAGGAGTCACAAAGCAGGCAAATAAGGAGCTGTACAAAGGTAGCATGACTCTTTCTTGGTGTAACATTTCTGCACCCATCCCCATTTTCATTTACAATCTTGAAATATATTAGAATAATTGGGCCTAACTCCACTCCAATAGCTCATGGGTGAAGGATTGCCCAAGTCATTTGGGGGTGGCCCAACATTAGGACTGGTTAGGCTCTGATACCATATTAGAGCCTATCCCAGTTAGGCCACCCACAGATGTCTAGTCTTGCAAACTTCACGCTCCAGCTGTCCAGTCCTGGGCGTGAGAGGGTTGTATCAAGGTCCTAAATCGATTAAGTATATGGGCAAAGTACCATTTATAGTAACTTGGGCAACCCTTCCCCCATGAGCTAGCTTTTGGGTGGAGTTAGGCCCGGTTTATTCTAATATGGTATCAAAGTCTATCCCAATTGGACCAGCCACAGTTCGCGCTCCAAATGTCCAGTTGTGGGCATGAAGGGGGTGTATTAAGGTCCCACATAGATTAAGTGCGTGTTTGGGATAGCTATGAAAACTTGATTATTTTAATAATCGATTATTGTATAATTTTTTTTTATTATAATCGATTATAATTGAATCAGTTTTATGTTTGGATATGTTAGCTGAAAAGTGATTTTAAGCTAATCTGTTTCGTTTGGATAGTATAAAAAGAATAACCTTTATGCATTAAATTACCAAAATAGGTATAGAATGATTAAAAAAGTTATTTAATTGAGGACAAAATGGTATTTACATCTCAAAGTGTAAAGAATAATCTATAATCTAGAATCATAAGTTGAAATTTCAGTATTATGAAAAAAAGCTTTTATAATGCATTGAATTTCATGTAAAAACTAAAGCTGATTTTATTAAACATGTTATAACACTGTTAAAACAACTTTTTTTAGAAAAAAAAAGCTGTTTCCAACGTAAAAAAGTGTAACCAAACCCACTGTAAGTATATGGGTAAAGTACAACTTATTATAACTTAGGCAACCTTCCCCCCATGAGCTAGCTTTTGGGGTGTTGTTAGGCGTAGTTATTCTAATACTTCATTTTATAGAATTATGTGATGATTTTGAGCTCTTGGTAATATATTTTAAAAATCTATTTGCATTATTGACAGCATCAGAATAATTTCTACCAGACTAATGATTTTATTTTCCCTGATAAGTCATTATATTATTCTTTAACATACACAATCAGTTAATATAACTAAAAATAAAAAAAAATTAGGAAGTTCTAATTTCTTTTATTCCCACACTGATACAAAATACAAGTTCCAATACTTTTCCATGCTTCAGACTAGAATCTCGATTAAACAGTTTGGCTGGAAAGTCTTCCAAGTTTCCCTTTGCAATAGAAACCAGAAATCATCATTATGCGGAAATTTCTCTGGCTACTTGGTAGTAAAAGCTATGGTAATTAGTAACTGTTTTTTGTATGATTCCAATTAAATTTATGGTTCATCCTGTCTTTCTTGTATTGATAAAGTGATTTAGCATTTTCTCGTCGTTGTGCCTGCATAGTGCGCTGAGGTTATTTATGACATAATTTAATATTTTTCTAGGTTCACATGCAAGGAATGGCTGTTGGGAGGGCCGTGGATTTAACACAGTTTGATGGATATGAGGATCTGCTTAGGAAATTGGAAGAGATGTTTGACATCAAGGCTGAGCTCTGTGGGTCCACAAAAATATGGCAGGTTGTCTACACTGATAATGAAGATGATATGATGATGGTTGGAGATGATCCATGGCAGTAAGTTCATTTGATGCTAACATTTTCTTGACCTGGACATTATGTTTGTATGGCATTATATTTTGTTTGCAACTTGTGTCCTTCTAATGGACTTTAAAGAGTGGATAATTGGATTACAAACAGTCAATAGGTAGAACAACCGCTTGCATTTTATCTTAGATTGGGAAACATTGGATGCTTAATTTTGTATGTATGTGTATATTAAAAACTTGCTACTTTATTGCAGTGACTTCTGTACTGTTGTGAGGAAAATTTTCATTTATACAGCAGAGGAGGTGAAGAAGCTTTCGCCCAAAATAGGACTTCCAATCAATGATAAAGTTAAACCAAGCAAGCTGGATTCTGAAGCGATAGTCAATCCTGAGGACCAGTCATCTATTGTGGGGCCTGGTTGCTAATACTCCTAGGTATTCCAGTATACCCTAGTTGTTATAATGCAATAAATATTGTTATGGAAGTATGAAGTAGAACATGGAGAGAAACAAGAATGAACTTGGCCAGCACTTCATCATGGCCAATAGGAGCATACCAATGGTGTATTGTGCAGCTAGGCTGGCATGGCATCATCACCTTGTGACAGACAGCATGACAGCACCAATGCGGAGGGTTGGTTAGAGATACGTGCTGTTTGATCTGCCTTGAAAGATATTCTTCAGATATTGTGGTTTCTCTTATTTCTTCTATAGCTCGGTTTTCGCCTAGAGTCTCGTGGTCCATGCTCGTTCAGTTTTGAATGGGCTGCGAGCATGAAGAAATGTATGTCGTTGCTCAAGTATCATGCTATGTATGTATGCATTGGTTTTTTGGGTTCTTTTGTAATTTACTTGATTGATGCATCTCATTTTTGTATATAAATTTTTATTATCTTTGAATATACTATTTAATGTATGAATCAGGCATATACCCTTAGTAACAGCCGTGCACAATCTGGTCTGGAGTGTTTTTAGTTTTAGAATGTATTTGGTTCAGTTGTGAAAATTTTGATTATTTTAATAATTGATTATTATATAAATTTTTTGTTATAATCGATTAAAATTAATTCATTTTTGTTTAGATATGTTAGTTGAAAAATAATTTTAAATTAATTTACATTTATTTAAATCATATAAAAAAATTATTTTATATATTAAATTATTAAAATAAGTATAGAATGATTTAAAAAGTTATTTGATTGAGGATAATATTTATATTTTAAAGTGTAAGAAATAATTTATAAATTGAAATCTTAAGCTTTTAAACTTAAGTATTATGAAAAAAAAATTTAATGTATTGAATTTTGTCCAAAAATTAAAGTGAATTTTGTCCAAAAATTAAAGTGAATTTTGTCAAATATGATATAATACTATTGAAATAGTTTTTTTTTTTGAAGTTGTTTCAAACTTTAAAAAGTTTATTCAAACATGCACTTACATTAATAATTTCATTTGTTGGTAGAGCTAGCAATGACTGCTTGCTCGCGGCTCGATTTGTTTATGATATGAATTTAAAATTTTAGTTCATTTGTTAATTGGATAGAGTTTAAGTTTTTGTATCTTCAGTTCATTAATTCATAAACTAATTTGATATATATACTTAGTTATTTTTTAAGAATAATAATAATATTTTAATTTAATATATATTAACATTTGATTTATTTTTTTTATGTCTAAATACATTTTTTTTATTAAATATATATAAAAAATAATATTCCAACTACAACTAAATATTTTCTTATTAGGTGAGGTCGGTTATCTGGATCAAACGACATTATTATGTATTATCATAAACCAAGTCTTCAAAAATGTTATTTAAATTTAATTTTTTTTTAATCGTTTCACCTATAGTCTTTCTTGATCTTTTTTTTATCTCTAGCTATTAAGTTATCTTTCACCTGATCTACTCTTCTGACATGAGTTTTTAAAGAGTCTTCTTTTTTATATGTCAAACCACCTAAAACGCAGATTCTCTCATCTTTTTTACAATAGGGGTTATCCCTACTTTATCTCTAATGTATTTATTCTTAATTCTATCTTTTCTTGTATTGGCCACACATCTAATGCACTTAATAGATATTTATTATATTTTGATTATATTATACTTGTATTGGCACAAAAATCTAATATATATATATATATATATATATATATATATATATATGGGGATATCTAATGAGATGAGTGTTTATTGTGAGAAATGCGATGAGTAAATCTTGACCATACAACCATACATGGATGGTCAAGATTAAAAGTTAACTTAAAGGTCATTGATCATCTTAAAAAGTCACATGTTTATGTTTTAATCTTAATCATTCATTATGTAAGATCTAATATTGGCCAAGACTACTTTCATCCTCTTATAATAAACACTCTTCTCACTTTATTACTTCCTATATATATATATATATATATATATGATGTAAGTGAATAGAATCTGATGGTATAAAGTTTTGATAATAGTGTGGGTAAATTTATTAAGGTCTTTGCTTTGAGAATTTCTATAGTATGTTAATGTGTTTGGTATTTAAGATGAGTTGTCAACCATTTATTGAATATTAAATTTATAATAAATGTTTTAAAATAATCAATAACTAATGAAATATTTAACAATTCACCTTAAATATTAATTCTAAAAAAAATGATGAGTATCATAGAAATACCCCTTTGCTTTAGGCACAAATAATATGGGTAAAAAGCTACTAAGGTCCTTGCTTTAGGCCTCCACATGAGTATTAACAGGGCTGTCAAATGGGAAATGGGCCAGTCCAGCCTGCGATAGGTTGTGGATTAAACGGAGCAAGGTAAAAATAAACAGTTTAACTTATCTCGCATTGACTTGTAGGTCTAAATGAGTGACTTGTGAAATCTAAATTTTTTTTCACCTATAATCAAATTTGCTTCGCATCAACTCGCGACTTGTGAGCCTAAATGAGCATGTGAAACCTTCCCCCCTCCCCTGCCCCAACATTAAAGCACCCTTCCCTTGCTCTAAAAACTACAATGCAATTATGCAAATAAAATGTAAATACTTCTAAATCCAATCTTAAGTCAATTATCATAGACTTAAAAAACAATTAAACATTTTTTTTATTTGATAAAAGCAATTAAACATTAAAACATAGTCATCTTACAAACATAATCAAAATCCACATCCAACTCAAATGACTCAAGAGTCTTCAAAGTAAATGTCTCAAAGGCCAAAACAAAAGCATAATAAATACTAAATCTTAAGTCAAATGTCTCAAAACCAAATCCACAATCTCACCACAAGTTCACAAGTCACCAAATGTCTCAAAATATAAATATTAAATCATAAGTTAAATGAAATGACTCAACCAAAGTCACAAATACTAAATTTAACCATTAAAACAATGTCTATTTCTTCATAATTTTTTATACCTTTAATTTTTTTGTTTTACTTCATAAAAAATTATGCGAGCAGCCCGCATGACCTAATGGGTTGGCCTATTTAACTCACGAGCAAACGAGACCAATCAGTATAGCTTGACTCAACTCACATAAATCATGTAGTTAAATGAATTGACCTGATGAGTTCAGCTCATTTTAATGACTTTACTGAATATATATTATCTTGTCACTCATTTGTTTTTTAAATCTCAATATCTTTTATCTCTCAATTTTCACAACCCTTATTAATTTTTAATTATATATAATTTTCTCTTGTTAATTCTTAATTTTTTTTCCTTTAAACCAATATTTTTAATTTATAACATCCATTTCTTAATTTTAGTTTATTCATAGTAGATCAAACAATTTTTCACTTTAAGATTAACAATGTTTTAAGAACTATTTGATAGAATAATTGTTTATCAATTAAAAAAGATATATAACAAGAAATTAATTATAAAAGTAATTAAAAAAAATTTAAAATAAAAAATATACTTTGTAAATGTGCAAAAAAACTAGTATTTTATAATTTTGTTTTAGGCCACCAAATACATTGAATCGCACCTGCCTATCTAACACTAGTTAAGTAAAGCATATGTGTTTCTTAGACTATAAGAGTTTAAGAATAGTATAAATTATTGAGTAAAAGAGTTAGACTTAAAAGAATTTTTAGAAAAATACTTGTAATATTTTAATTTTTTTTAGAGATATTTATATAGGCATTATAAATACTTAGATATTTTAAAAGTTAGAGAGAGAAAATTCTAAATTTTTTTGTCTACTTGATTACATCCCCATTTTCTACAAACTAGAGCAACTATAAATAAGTGAATTTGACGCTTAACTTTGAAATTGAATTTTTCCTAACCAGCATCTATTATAATATTGGTTCATTGAGTATGAACAACTTAAAATAAATTAAATTTAAGTTAATAAAATAGGTTATCAAACTTAAACTGAGCCTGATTAAATTTAGCTTAATTTATTTATAGTCTTTGGTCAATTTTATTTAAATAATTAAATTTACGTCCTTCACTCTAAAAGGTTAATAAATATTTTTCTTAAAAAAATTATTAAAGATTCACATTTTAAATTGTTTTCAAAATTTAAATTATGTATTAGATCACATGATATATTGTATCATTAAGTGTTCAACTGACGCTTATTTTAATATTTATATTTTTAGAATGAAAGTATACACGTGAGGTGAGTGAGGCATTACAAATTAGAAAAGTTTTTTAAAGTCTTTATTTTTTTTAAATTTGTTTTTTAACAATTATTAAAATGCCACTTTTTTTAAACTAATTATCAAAATTTTTTGTATGGCATTTTTTTTTTTTGGCCCAGCGTGGAATACGCCATCACGTGTGGCGTATCTAAAAAGATACGTAGCGCGCTAACGAATCACGCAAAATACGCCATAGCTCTTTGGCGTATCCTACGTGGATACGCCAGCGCTTCCTGCTGGCGTATCCGTGCGGATTAATGCCACACGTGATGCGTATCACGCCACGTAAAAAAAAAAAAAAAAAATACTACGTTGGGTGTTTATGAGTGACACTTAACCCATAAACAAGATCTGCATGACTTTAAAAATATTTCACATGCCTGAGAGTCGCATCATAACCTGTGACATCAATATTTATATATTTTTTTTCGATCCTAAAGTAGTCGATGTGGATTATTGAGTAAAACAACTAAAAGAGCTTTTATTCGACTTAAAAGAATTTTTTTCTTAAAGTACTTGTAATATTTTAATTTTTTTTAGATATTTATATAAAGGCATTTAATCAAATATTAGATATTTTTTAAAACATCAGTTAGAGAGAGAAAATTCTAAATTTTTTTCATCTACTTGATTACATCCCCATTTTCTACAAACTAGAGCAACTATAAATAAGTGAATTTGACGCTTAACTTTGAAATTGAATTTTTCCTAACCAGCATCTATTATAATATTGGTTCATTGAGTATGAACAACTTAAAAAATAAATTAAATTTAAGTTAATAAAATAGGTTATCAAACTTGGACTTTACCAAAGCTTGATTAAATTTAGCTTAATTTATTTATAGTCTTTGGTCAATTTTATTTAAATAATTAAATTTACGTCCTTCACTCTAAAAGGTTAATAAATATTTTTCTTAAAAAAATTTATTAAAGATTCACATTTTAAATTGTTTTCAAAATTTAAATTATGTATTAGATCACATGATATATTGTATTATTAAGTGTTCAACTGACGCTTATTTTAATATTTATATTTTTAGAATGAAAGTATACACGTGAGGTGAGTGAGGCATTACAAATTATTCATACGCAGAAAGAATCACAAATAGATCGATAGGTAGAATAATCAATAATAAGGAGCAAAAAGGAAGGAGAGGAGAGAGAAAATGAGTGGCACAACGGTGAGCAGCAAAGGATGTAGAACGGTGCTGATAACAGGTGTCAGCAAAGGCATAGGAAGAGCACTAGCCCTAGAATTAGCCAATCGAGGACACACCGTAATCGGCTGTTCCCGTGCTCATGATAAGCTCAATTCCCTCCAGTCCCAACTCAACCACACCCACTTGTTCCTCAATGCCGACGTGGTTAGTTTGCATTCAAATTCGGTTCTTTTTTCGCTTTGGGTCACCGCTGCGCTGAATCACCATTTTTTTTTTTTTTTTAACTTATGTTTCAGAAGTCGAATAGCAGTGTTGAAGAGTTGGCGCGAATTGTGATGGAGAAAAAAGGTGTTCCTGATATTATAGGTATATATCATATTCATATGCTTGTGACATATTAGTTAAATGATATATTATATGCTTCATGTTTGATTTCTGTTTTCTTTATGTTACTTGCAATTACTGGGAAAACATCTATAACCTCAAAAAATAAATAAATAAAATTGATGTTATTAACTATATATATGTGTGTGTGTGTGTCTATCTGTTATTCCTACCGATAATATAGATAATTAGATATACTAATAAAGTAAAAGGGTTTGGTGCTATTAGTAAATAATGCAGGAACAATTAACAAAAACAACAAGATTTGGGAGGTTCCCGTGGAAGAGTTTGATAGCGTCATTGATACCAACTTGAAAGGGACTGCCAATGTGTTGCGCCACTTCATCCCTCTAATGATCACAAAGAAGCAAGGAATCATTGTCAATATGTCTTCTGGATGGGGAAGATCTGGTGCTGCACTGGTGAGTGTGTGTGAGTTCAACTTGTGTTTCAGTACATACCTCTGTGTGTGTGTGTGTGTTACTCTTTCAACTAGCAGTGACTTGACATTCATATTCATGCATAAATTAAATACAATGCAACAAACAAACAGGTTGCACCTTATTGTGCATCCAAATGGGCTGTTGAAGGTTTGACCAGGTCAGTGGCAAAAGAGTTGCCCGAAGGAATGGCAGTTGTCGCCCTTAATCCAGGTGTAATAAACACTGACATGCTTGCGTCATGCTTTGGTAATTCAGCTGCTCTATATCAAACGCCTGAAGCATGGTATGCATATTTCTCCGCCATTAACCTATTTTATTTTGGTTGTAGCATCAGTTCTAACTGCATGAACAATGTTTATCCATGTTCTTGTCTTAACAAAATCTTGATGTTATTTTTCCTTTTACTGTTCTGTCTCCTCTCCATCAATGGCCCAATAAATAGGTTGAAATATATTCCTGTCCGATCTCCTCCTATCTTTCTGTGTTAGCAAGCAGGTACAGAATGATCAGAGGAGCTGAGCCATCATAAAATCCTTTGCCAATCCACTGATAAACTTTATTATTTTGTTAATTACCAGTAAAATGCTTCAATTTCTCAATATTGTTTATCTTTTTGGGAAGGTAAACGAGCATGCCCATAATGAGAAACAAAAATCGCAAAAGACAAATATACCAAAATGTTGGCTGTACTAGAAAGAGTGAGGCTTGCCATTTTCTGTTCAACTGGAAAATCAGATGTATGAAACATTTGTTGGCTGCCTTTGTAAGGGCAGACCAAATTGACTTTCATAATTATATAAGGACTTAAATCTCAAGTCAGATTTGCCTGACATTACATAGATTTGTCATGTTAGTTTTTCAAACTTCTCACTGCCTCTATTTTCTACATTTTACTATTACTAGTGTGTGCTTGGATTGTATTTTGCAAATTTGATTTTGTTGATAAGTGGGTTTACAGTGTGATTTATGTTGCTTAGATAGCGTTGATAAAAATCAAATTTTGGATGTGTAATTACAAAAGAGGGTGTCACTTTGTGTGTTTCAATTAGATTATAAAAAAGGAAATTAAAGGTCTCTATGTAAAATATACACCCAAACATGATTTTTTTGGTTTAGAGAACCAACAAAATGTTGCTTATCGGGTTCTGGGGGCCATACTGGGGTTTGCAAGAAGACTATCATGTTTTTTGATGGTCAAACCATGGTTTGGGTATGGGCAAACGGCTGACCAAACACACACTAAGTAGTTATTCGGTTGTATTTTGTATTTAATCATTGTAACATGTTGATATTTATTCGCAAATGCTTTTCTTTCTACTCATTATGCTTTTGCAACTTACATTCACTCCTGTCGTCTATCAGGGCTTTGAAGGCAGCGACCATGATACTTAATCTCACAGCAGCAGATAATGGTGCATCTCTCACTGTCTGAGATAAAGGGGAAGACAGCAAACCTCTCAAGTTAAGCGAATCATGGATGGTTGACTTTTACGGGGCTTTGATAAGTGCTTCGTGAAATCCAATTCTTCTATACTACATGTTCCATTTTCTTGGTAGAGCATACAAAGCGGGAAAAAAATTGATTGGTTAGGCGATGACTGTAGCATAACACAAAGTTGGGAAATTTTGATTGGTTAGACATGTTAGTATTCAGTCAGTTAGAGCTTTGTGGAGAGAACAAATGTAGTTTTGAATCTATTGTCTAAATTTGTTATATGAAAACTTACCGACGGGGTACAAGCTTAAATGAGAAGAATATAGCAAACAAGATAGGAAATCAACAAAAAAATGCAAGTATTTGAATAAACTTATCTTATAGAAGATCTGATCATGAATGGAGCTAGTTGTAAATTGTATGAGAAGCCGTAATATATTTTATAGTTTTTTGTAGTTGATTTGCATTTCAGTTTTTCAGATTAGTCCATGTTCTGGAATTATTAAAAAAAAAAAAAACCAAGAGCCCATAGGTAAGCTATAGTTCTTTATACACGATCTGCAGTCTGCACCGACTTAATGCAGCAATAAAATCACAAAAAAGGTATTTAATTCACAAGTAAGGCACCACACGCCTACCAGGAAATGACCCTCAGAATAGAGCTGCACCAGTTACCTTCGCAGCAAATGCCTAAGGTATTAATTAACGGTCACTGATTCAACATGTTACTGTACAGATATTCCTAGCGAAATTTAATAATTACAAGATAAAAATAACGATATACATATTTACTTATTTACAAATTAAAATATCCACTATGACGATGTGTTTACTTCTTAGTTTCTACAGGAGACCTTCCTTAAAAGGACCAGAATCATGCAAGAGTTTCATAACAAGCTTCACCTGTAGAGGCAAAAAACCACAGCACGTAAATTATTTTAGAATCACCGAAGGGATACAACATCACTAATTTAGATTTTGTACTCTCCTTAACAGACATCTTCGCATTAGAAAGACCATCAGTGGCAATAGATAACGGTTTTTTACACCTGCGTGATTTAAAAAATGATGCTTGTCTCCGGACACTAGACTCTAGTTGTTCTACCAAAGTAGCAACACGAATCATTGATTTAGATTCTTCATTGTTAAAAAGCATTCCTAGTACATGAACTATTAAGGCTTCAATTTTACCATTCAACAACGAATAAAGAAGTTCTTTCTCTGATGCCTTAGACTGTACTCTGTAGTCTATACAATCCTTAAAAAGAAACAGCAAGAGCAAACAGGAAAAAAAAGGGGCCAGATAAGAGACTCCTCCAGGCTCTACATCTTCTGTAAAGATAAAAATAGCATTTATATGGTTCTCTTCTTTTTGCTGCCAAGTGGAGGATTGTTTTGGAGAATCCAATTAAGAAAATAACTGTCGATCAGAGAAGTTAAAATTATACAAAGGTGAAGCAGTCAACAATAATCGACACTAGGATATGGTTCCAACTGTAATTTTTAAGAGTCTCACCTTTTACACAAACAAGAACTACAAATCCTAGTGCTCACATACAACATTATCCCAGCACGAATTTAATGATTAAGGAGTAATCCTACTAGGAAAAATTATCAACTAAATGTATTTAACAATCATAACATTTCATATATATTTATAATATAATGATTTACAAGTGATATTAGAACAAGAGTGAACAAAGAAAGATGAGGACCAAAATGTAAATCTTTCTAAGCAGTGCATATGCTACAGTAGCTTCAAAGAATTTACTTTAATTGACAATTCATCATACCTGAGAAGATTCACGTATTAAAAAGTCTTCTATAGGTTTCCTAAATTCTTCATCCATAAGGTAGTGGCAGCTATAAGTTGTCACAGGAAGATACCCACGCTGAATCTTATGCTCACCCTGAGCTCCCGCTTCTACTGTATTAAGATTGAGTTCGATAGCGGCTTCAATTGCCTGTGATGTCAAAACAAAGCATAAATATATTTTTTGTTCCCATGATATATAGTATATCTGAGTTTTTTATGCAAATGAGAAAAGAAACTGACTGAGTTATTATTTTCCTTTTTCTTCTTTTGATAAAAGAAGAAATTGTATTAGAGAGACGAAGAAGGAATACAAAGGATAAGATATCCTCCTAATTCAAAGCAAATAAAAGAAAAATAAAACTATTTTCTCATTGTTGAAACTTTCATAAACACTGTTAACCCAATAACAAAATAAAAAAAATGGGGGGGGGGATGGATTAACAAATAAAAAGGGGGGAAGGCTGGAAAAGTTACAGAACACAAAAGATCAATGGAATTATAAAATTCAAATTTGTGCTCAATAACTTTGTTGCTTGCATATGCGAGTAGAAAGAAGATAAGAGAAAAAACTCCTCCTTTCGAACAAAAAATGGGTGAAAGAGTGGCCAAACCAGAGGTTCAAGAGAAGCCCTGTGCCCCCCAAAATAGAGATTATAAGCTGACACCTACTAGAAAGCCAAAAAGGAAGTCTATTCTATAAAAGATGTGACGGAAGAAATATCAGATGAAAAAATATAGCATTATTTGCCAACCATAAAACCAAAATTTAGCAAAAAAATGGAAAAAAATTATCTAACAGTAATTGGGGCAAAAGAATAATAAGGAGCATGAACCTGGTAATAACATGCTTCAAAATGCAAACTTGGATAGTAAGTTCGTGGGTGACACCCCCATAGGCGCCCAAACAAAGTATCTCCTCCTATAAGATTTAGGGCTCCAGCAACTAGTTCATCTCCTTCTTCAGCAACAACTAGTAGTACCTGATCTCCCATTTTGGATCCCATCTCATGAAAAAAATCCCTTGTCAAGTAAGGAGTACCCCATCTGTCAATAGACCAACAACAATATTAAGTATTGACACATAACCATTCCCATGTCATCAAATAAATTTCTTATCACAATGTGAAGTATTCAATTATAGGAAACATACTTGTTATCAGTTGTGTTCCTGTAAAAACTATAGAAGGAATCCCAGTGCCTTGCCTTCCAATAGATAAACATAACATGTAAGTAATGAGATAGCTAATAGAAAGAATCAAAACCTAAAGTTTTCCCAATAAAATACACCATTGGAGTTTCTTAAAGGACACATAAAAGTATACACTTGTCACATGGATATATAAAAATGCACACCAAAACTGACCTGCTGCTAAATGAGTGAAAAAGAGTAAGAGCTTTATAGTCTAATGAACATATCTTCCAAACCATTTTAACTACATGATATTAAGGCACTGAAAGCTATATGATGAAACCATTTTAAGTGAATAATTGCATAACCAGGACCTCATTTGAGGAATTAGGAGACGATTTGAGGAATTGTGTGTATGTAAACACACAAGTAATCTGGTATTTATATAAAGATTAGTACATGGCAGGAGTAATTACAAACACTAATTCCTATAATTACAGATTACAATTTCTAGTAATCAGCTCTGAGTCAGCTATGACTAGATGATGACTAAAGCCACATATTAAACATGTACTTAATTCTAACAGTAATTTCCTCACAGATTGTTTTGGTGTTACATGACAATTCCGTTTAGAAATGTAATGGTTTGCTTAAAAAAGAGTGCTTTTCACACGAAGTGTGAAATTTAGGGGGCTCTTTTGCACCTTTTCAAACCCTAAAGGTCTAATCCGCACATGGGCCAAAGTTGGGGAGTGTAAGCTGCAAGCTTGCAATTTACCCTTTGTTTGCAGTAATTAACTTATGATGATAGCAAATATGTTATTATCTAAGAAAATCTTAAGTGCAATGTGATTCTGTTATATCCTACCTAACGTAAATTTTTCTTCTCCTCTAGGCTAGGACAGAGAACCATGATGATTTCGTATATATTTTCCTTCCTATTATAAGACTGCTAGCAGACATCAATTGGCCTGGGTCAGTTCAAAAGCTCACTAATATCTGACATAGAAAACACAATGTTATATAGTCAAATATCAATTTTCAAAAAAGCATCCACTCTAAGTCTCTAAATATTATGCACTTAAATCTTCAACAGTATATAAAGTAAATGCTACCCTTAAAATATCTAAATCAATGTACCCAAAAAAAAAATATCTACATCATGCAAAGTACCTTTATTTCATAACCCCGGAGCCGTTTCATAATCAAGTTCTGGGCTGAGATCTGCAGATAAAGAGATCATATAATTTATGTTGCCAAAACTATCATGTCAACTGCATTGATGCCACTTAAAATCCAGAACCATTTGATATGTGGCGACCTAAAGAAAAGAAAGTATTTTTGCAATACATTCTGATTATGCTGTCACAGAACAGATTATTGACACATAGAAAGATCAACATAAAGAGGGCAGTGCTACTAGATTTGCATGTAGAACTCTATGACCAGTTGAAAAAATCTGCACATATAATGCTTTTTGTAACAAATACCAACCTTTTTGCGCTCTTGACGTATATTTTTTCTTTTACTTTGCTTCATGTCCATCAAGAAGTCATCAAAACTGCCAACATAAAATAACAAAAAAATTGTATTGACTGATGCTAAGAATTAATATGACACGTCTCTTCACGGACCTAATATAAACAAATCATAACATTTTCTGAACAGATAAAAGACCTAGCAAAGGAAGATGGATGATTGAGTCCTTTCCACTGTCTGGTATTTTTCTGAGAAATAATTTTGTTACTTTAAGAACAGAGATGCAGACTCAAGGAAGAAGACAGAGTATTGTATTTAAATGCTAAACAAATTCAATATAAGCTAAAAACTTCCAAACAGAATAAAAATTCCAAAAGATCCAAACAACAACAACCAAGCCTTTTCCCACTAGGTGGGATCAGCTACATGGATCAAATGACGCCATTGTGCCCTATCATAGACCAAGTCCTCAGAAATGCCCAACAAATCTAAATCTTTTCTAATTGTTTCACCTATAGTCTTTCTCGGTCTCCCTCTCCCTCTAGTTATTGGGCTATTCTTCACTTGATCTACTCTTCTTACAGGGACTTCTAAGGGTCTTCTCCTTACATGTCCAAACCACCTAAGGCGAGATTCTCCCATCTTTTCCACAATAGGTGCTACCCTTACTTTCTCTCTTATGCATTCATTCCTAATCTTATCTTGTCTTGTATGGCCACACATCTAACGCAACATCCTCATCTCAGCGACATATACAACATCACAGGTCTTATAGCTGTGCGGTAAAATTTATCCTTAAGCTTGAGAGACACTTTTCTATCACAAATAACTCCTGAAGCACTCCTCCATTTCATCCATCCAGCTTGAATCCTATGATTTACATCTCCCTCTATCTCTCCGTCATTTTGCAAGATAGATCCAAGATACCTAAACCGTGTGACTTGTGGTATGGTATGGTCTCCAATTTTCACCGCTAAGCTAGTATTAGCACGCTTCTTACTGAACTTATATTCCATATACTCCGTCTTACTCCTGCTTAGACGGAAGCCATGTTCTTCCAAAGCTCGTCTCCATAGCTCTAGCTTCCCATTTATATCCTCTCTCGACTCTCCAACTAAGACTATATCATCTGCAAAAAACATGCATTGTGGAACCGGCTCTTGGATATGCGCAGTAAGCATATCCAAGACCGAGGTAAAAAGATAAGGGCTCAAAATTGACTCTTGGTGCAGTCCTACAGTTATAGGAAAATCTTCTGTGACCCCACCCTGCGTTCTTACACTAGTTTTCGCCTCATCATACATATCTTGGATTGCTCGAATATAAGCGATACGAACTCCTTTCTTCTCCAGAGCCTTCCACAAGACCTCTCTCGGTACCTTATCGTAGGCTTTTTCCAGATCAATGAAAACTATGTGTAGGTCTTTTTGTTTTCACCGATACCTCTCCATCAATCTTAGTAGAAGAAAGATTGCTTCCATGGTTGACCTCCCAGGCATAAAACCAAATTGATTCTCTGAAATATGAGTCTCTTGTCTTAATCTCCGTTCAATTACTCTTTCCCATAACTTCATGGTATAACTCATGAGCTTAATCCCTTTGTAATTTGCACAGTTTTGTATATCTCCCTTGTTCTTATAAATAGGGATTAAAGTGCTTCTCCTCCATTCATTTGGCATTTTCTTAGACCTCATTATTTCGTTAAACAGCTTTGTGAGTCAGCTTATACCTTTCTCTCCTAAGCACTTCCATACCTCAATAGGTATATTATCCGGTCCGACCGCTTTTCCGTTATCCATCATCTTCAATGCTTCTTTTACCTCAAACTCCCGAATTCTACGATAAAATGTTTTATTTTGGTCATCCTCTCTAGTGTTTAGAATGTTCGATTCTCCTAATGTCACATGTCCCTTATTAAATAACTTGTGAAAATAACTCTTCCATCGCTCCTTGATGTCTTGTTCCATAACCAAGACTTTCCCCTCTTCGTCTTTAATGCATTTCACTTGATCCAAGTCTCTCGTCTTTTTTTCCCAACTTTTAGCAAGTCTGTAAATATTCCTTTCTCCGTCTTAGGTGCCCAAAGATTGATATAACCCAGTGAACGCTTTATCTTTAGCCTGGCTCACCGCTTTCTTAGTATCTTTTTTTGCTGCCTTATATTTTTCCCAATTTTCTTCGTTTTTACACTCGTGCCAAGCTTTATAACATTCCCTTTTAACCTTAACCTTATCTTGTACACTTGCGTCCCACCACCAAGATTCTTTATCCTTGGGTCCAAAGCCTCTTGATTCACCGAGTGTCTCTTTTGCTACCTTCATAATCCCTTTAGCCATCTCATCCCACATATCATTAGCACTCCCTTGTACCTCCCAAATCTCTTTCTCCATAATCCTTCTCTGAAAGAGCATTTGTTTTCCTCCCTTTAGTTGCCACCATTGGGACTTTGTCTCGACAATTTCTCCTTACTCTCATCTTAACAAGTACATCCATAACCAAAATCCTGTGTTGGTTAGTCAAGTTCTCTCTAGGGATGACTTTGCAATCCATGCAAAGCTTTCTATCAGATTTCCTTATAAGAAAGAAATCAATTTGAGAGCAAGAGGTCTCGCTTCTGTATGTGATAAGATGCTCTTTCCACTTCCCAAAATACCTGTTAGCTATTGTAAAATCAAAAGCTACCGAAAAATCTAGAATCGTTTTACCCTCTGCATTAGCTACTCCTAAACCATACCCCCCATGCAAACCCTCATACCCCCTAGATTCGCTCCCCACATGACCATTTAGGTCCCCTCCTAGAAAAATCTTCTCTCCTAATGGTATTCCTTGGACTAAACCTTCTAAAACCTCCCAAAATTTTATTTTGTAGTGCTCGTCTAACCCAACTTGGGGTGCATACGCACTGATAACATTAAAAGTTTCTTGTTCCACAACAAACTTCAAAGCTATGATCCTATCTCCGAGCCTTCTCACATCCACAACATTATTCTTCAAATTGTTATCGACTATAATGGCTACCCCATTTCTAGATTTTACCTACCAAAACTTAAAACCTGAAGTGTCTAGTTCCTTTGCGTTTTCTCCAACTCACTTAGTTTCTTGTAGGCACATTAAATTAATCTTCCTCCTAATCATGGTGTCAACTATTTCCATTGACTTACCTGTAAGTGTGCCTATATTCCAAGTTCCAAAACGCATCCTACTATTGTGAACTAGCTTCTTTGCCCACACTCGTTCACGAAAATGTGAGAACCCTTACTTATTTTTCACTACACCCAGGCAGCGATGTAGCAGCTCTTGCTCATTTGACACTGTACTCGAGCCATACAGCGCGTTGCTTAGGAGCAACAACCTAGCATTAACACAATTACATCCTTTGTCCATGTCATAGAGATTTGACAAAGTTTTATGTTGGCTGTCGACTGCCTAATATAGAGATCTAACAATATAATAATGATAGCACTTTTGTGTGAAAGGAAAAATGATTAGGACATACATGACAAACAAAAAAAGAATACGAAGAATGATCCGGAAGAACAATTATAGGTAATGTGAGCTGTCACAATATGGGTTTCACATTATAATCTACCAAATAGCAAAAGAAAGAAACTAAAGATTGTTATCCACCGCATGAATACAGGCATAGAAGAACACAAGCATAAGTAGAAAGCCAATAGCTTATAATGCTTACCTGCATTATTATACAACTATTAAGACTGGCTTCAGGAAAGTGACACTGTTTGAAAGCAAGTTTCTATTGTAGGAATTCTTTTGTCAAAAAAATAAAAATAAAAAAGAACTCAATTTAAGCTGAGGAAATCAAGTCCAAACACATGCCTTGGCATTGGAATGGAATAGCCTCCCCTCCCCACCCCTAAACTTTTTATTCACCGAGAAAGATATCAAAACATGAGATTTGAATTTCCATCAAATTAATTCCTCTCAGCCCAGCAGTGATAAAAGAGTTGCTAGAAAAGTGGAAAGCTCACCTATAAACAGATGCATGGTATAAACATACATTTTACATTGCTAAAGACATAGAAGATGATATCACTCACTTTTTGTAGTTACGGTTTTTCCAGTGGTACTGCATTCCAATCCTGGGCAAGAAACCTTTTTCACTGAATTTCTGCCACTCATTCTCAGAGGGAAAAGTAACATGCAATGATGAAAGCTGAGACTGTCAACATATATGAAGTGAAATTAGGGTGCTTAGCAAATGTAAATAATAGAACAACAATAACACAGTAAAAAAACAAGGGTGAGGCTAGAAAAACAGAGTGATTTGCTGATAAAAGCGGTACCTTAACAGTGAGATCCTTCATCGCAGAGACAATAATGTCAAAGATTTGATCTTTGAAAGATGTGTTACGAAGTAAGATCCTTGGACCAGTTACTGGTGTGAAGGGCACACAAGATTGTAACTTCGGGTAATATGTTGATCCATAGGTATAATATGCATTAGCCCAAGAATGATCAAAAACAAATTCACCATACGAATGGCTGCAATGCATTCCAAATAGAAAGGTGAGAAGTGAAGTGAGAAGACAAGCAAAGCAATAGATGATATTGATGGGGACCTGAACCTTTTAAGATAGAGTGGGACAACAGCTACAATGTTGTTGGCTTCATCTTTAGCAATGATGTGGTGTGGCATCCATCCTGTTTCCTGAAATAAATAAATATTTTATATATTATTATTATTAGAATTAGAATTAGAAATAGAAAATAAATAAATGAATTTGCAGAGTGCAGACCTTGACAGCAGAACCAGAATGCTCTAAGCTTGATAAAAAAGCATGGGTAAGAAATGGATTGAACTTTTCAGGGCCTGTGGCATCGAGAGCACAGGCATCCCATTCAGCAGATGGGACCTCTGAGATTGAAGATACAACTGAAACTGTTATTGCTTTAGAATTAGAATTAGAATACTCTGACCCCGCTGTGACTGTGGAAGTGAAAGTGAATTTTTCTTCTTGTTGCATCTGCAACTTGCTGCTATTATTCCCGTTCTTCCTAGATGATCCCCAAAACAGCGCATTGATTCTAGTCCTAGATGATGATGATGCCTTTTCCATTAGTAAATTTTGATTTTCCGATGACAATTTCAATTTGCGACCCACAAATGACCAAGGATTGCACCACCTCACTGCTACTGCCATCCCAACTTCTCCGGAACACTGCTTTGCCACGTTGCAAACTCCTAACACCTCATATCATATGACCACTCTCAACTTATAGTTCTTTTTTTGTTTTTTGTTCTTCCATGCAGTATCTATCCAGCCGGTAGGCGAAAGACTAATCTGTCGCAGTACTGTTAGCTTCGTGAGGGCGATCGTTCCTAACTGTATTTTTTTCTATACACATGAATCATGAATCGAACCCTTAACCACATGCTTAAAGTCATTTCATTCTTAACTTGACCAACGTAAGTTGGTCTCTCAACTTATAGTTTTATATTATAAAATTTACCCTTAAAATATTTGTTAAAATATATAAAAAAATTATTAAATAAAATAATAATTTTATATTCTCCTAACTTATCTTCTTAATAATCTTTTTCATTTTAAAATATTTATCATTTTAGATAACAAATTTTATTTTATTTTATTTGTCACTTTAAAAAATTAAGAAGAAAGAACAAAATAAGTTCAAATCATACTTGAAATCCTTTAAAAACTTTAAGAAAGATTTCTTCATAATAGAATGAGCTCTAGGGTTAATGTCCTTTATTGTTACCCTAAAAGACAAACTAAGAATATTCTTATACTGGACACAAATAGTGTGGGATTGAAGTTTAGAAGAAATAGAGACTCTCATGTCCTTGTTGACAGAAAGTGAGGTCGACGTTCTCAACTTCTTAGTTGAGTGGGTCAATAAAAGCGGGATCATCTACTGCAAAGATGTTCTAGATGAACTCTTCGATTCAATAAAAGTTCTTAGGTACCTCGTCTTAAATATATTTGATGAACTTGTATTTCATTATTTTGTCTAAGTGTTGTAACACATTTGTTTCCTGTTTGCAGAAAGCATGACACCTCTAGGTGGGCCTGAAGCTCTCGCAATGCACTTGGCCTAAAGAAAAGTTGGGGCCTCGAGATTCGTATCACAACCCTCGGTCGCTATTCTTCCTCCTCAACTTGCCTCACAAGAGGCGAATTCCGAATCACCAGCTCAACCTCTTTGGCCTCGAAAGAGGAAAGGGGACAGTCGACGAGAGCAGAGAGGGAAACGACTGATGACAGAGGTTGCTCTCCTCGACCTTATTGTAGGCCGAGAGTCTGAAGTCCCAGAGGGCGCCCTTCTTCAATTTGCTGAAAGGTTAGTTTGGGGTAAGGGGGTTGAGAATAGTCCTTAATGAGTGGATTTTGCATTAGCTCTCATGGAAACATAGTAAACTAGGCAATTGAAGCATGATTGATTGACCTAGACATAGACTTTCAACTAAGTTAGTTTCTCAAGCTAACATAATCATTTCATTCATGATGATTAAGAGGATTGCATATTGCCAATTGAAGTAAGGGCTGAAGAAGGATTCCCTAATTTCTAACCATTATCTTTATTTCCAATTTATTGTTTTTTAGTCTTTAGTTTATACATTTTCCCTATTTGTATGTTCTTGAATAGAATCACTTAAGCTATTGATTTATATTTAGCATTAGAAGTAACATTGTACTCGTGGGAACGATATCCTACTTTACACTGTATTACTTGTTCGATTCGTGCACTTGCGGCTTATAAAAGGACAAACAACCACTCTGGTGAGTCGGATTCCTACAGCAGATGACAGCGAGGAGGAAGGTGAGGAAAATTCGAAGGGTGGTCCTGTAGAAGAGGCCGAGGTGGAGGTTATCGACCAAGGGGAGCTTACCCTAGATGCCTGATCTTCATTTTGTCTCTTTTTATTTTGCCCTTTGCGTGAGGTTAATTTCACCTGTAAATGGATAAGTCTCGGGTTTCTGACATTTCTTTTAACTTTAGCACTTAGAATATTTTGTTATATATTCGTGTTGCTTGTTTTTGTTTTTCCTAACCGAGATGGATTCAACGCTCGATCTCGGTGATTCTCTTTAATAGTGAATGTTTTTGCTTTTTCCAACCAAGATGGGTCCAACGCTCAATCTTAGTGGATTTCTCATTTGACACTTAGCAAATTTTTCTTGTTTGGTTGTACAGTAGCCCATCTTTTGGGTTTCACTCAAGTTGTTCATCAATTTTGTTTCTTGCTTTTGTTAGATTTCTTGACACTTGGTCAATTTTCTAAGTGTGAAACTCTAAAATAGGATTTCGACATCGAAGCTTCTTGGAGTGACATCTTTTACACGACAAATATTATTGCCTTATCTCGGGCAACAATATGCTACTCTTAATTTCTTTTAACTTTTTTAAGCTTATACGTTAAGGTCAGACTCATTAAGATACGAATTAAAACCCTTTCCTTGAACTCGGAGATCGATCAAGTAGATTCTCTTTTTTGACCTTCATTTATGCGTTAAAATATCTTATCCAAATTGGATCTTGTATTCCTCAGACCTCTCCAAGGTATGATAACCTTGTGGGTTACAATAGTTATAGGTGCATAAAATAACTAAGTACGGGAGATATAATTATCAATTTATTCATGTCAGAACTCGTCACTTACATGGTAAAAATAAGAATTAAAGACATTTAGTTATAGTATTTTCTGAGTTTATTAGCATTCCATAAATTCTTGAGAAGATTATTACGACAATGTTTTAGAGTAAGGTTATTAGTATTCTCAATTGCCTATCTATATAATTATGAGTTGTTAATGAAGAGTATATATACACAATTGCCTATCTATATAATAACCTCACCATGTTTTAAAAGGATATAACATTATGCTTCTAAATAAAAAATAAGTTTTGCTAATGAGTGTTTAAGGGTATTGGTTACTGAACATTTAATATGCATATTAAATACTTCTAATTATTTAAAGAGTTTGGCTAATAAGTATCTCCAAAAGACATCTATTAATAAATAAAAAATAAAATTTAAATGAAAAATAAAATATTTAATATATTGAGAATTTTAAAATATTTATTATTTATTATTTACTTATTTAAGCAATTAGGAACATTTAATAGATTAAATGTTCTTCAACTAGTGCCTGAGGGCCTGTTATTAAAATTTTAGTTAAATAAATAAATTTTTACATAAAATTAAAGTATTCAAGTTAAGTGTATTATGTCAATCATATTATTAATTAATAAATAATTATCATAATTAATTAATAACTAATTATTATAATCTATCATAATTAATGGTGTGATTAATTAAATACACCCAACTTAGATGCTATAAGTTTATGCAAATCAATTGCTAAAGACTTTTACAATTGATTGTGAAACCTTAGAATCAATTTTGCTTTCACCCTTTCCCTTGATAGGCGTGTGTGTATAAAAAAAATCATAATTTTATAAAAATCACATGTTGAAATAAAAAAATAACTAAATTTAAAATAATAATCATATAATAATCTTCGTATGTTGAAAACAAATCATAAAATTTAAGTGGCTTATATAATTGCATTATGGAAGATCTTAGATCCACCCAAATAAAAAAAAATACTATCCCTCATAGTCACATTTGGCAAACATCAGCAGGGGAAGAAATTTTTAAAGGGGGTACTTTCTGCTTTTGATGAAAAACAGCTGTCCCTCTGTGAGGGATCTGAATTTATTTATTTATTTATTTGTCGGTATATCTGAATTTAGTGTACCAAATCTTGGCTCAATTATAAATTTCGGTAAAAATATAATCCAACTGTTAACATAGGTGAATAGATGGGGGTTAATTTAGTCAAACCGAAGGAACGATTCTGGTGTAAACCAAATTCCTCCAGCTAAGATACTGGATATACAGTTTCCTTGAGTGTACATGACGTTGAATATAATCCTTCCCTTGGCCCCTCCACGTTGCCTTCTAGTTTGTCCAATCCAATGCATGAAAGTTATTACTAGTTTCAATTACCAAGTGACTAAAAGGTAGATTTCTTGATCAATGACAACAACAGTGAATTCTAACCATTAAAATCGCACAGAACTTATTATTAAATCTAACCAGAAACAAATTTAGTGCTTAATAAAATTCAAGAAGAAAAAAATGCACTCATGAATAATGCGCATTGATATAACTGCTGATAATCACATTGATACAAAGCAATTACATCTGTAAGAGAAAAAGAATGTCGGGAAGACTTTATCATCTCACCCAACAATGCCCCCACATACCCAGTAAGGGAATAAAATTGGACACATGCTACGTATGACCTTAAGATGACTGCGATAGGAATACTTATCTACAAAACTATGACATTCCGACTAAGTTACTTAAAGAAGGATGTGGGACAGTCTCGACATAGGCAGAAAAAACTGAAAGCGTCCATCCGACAAGAATGCATAATTTTGATTAAAACCATCTGTAGCTTTATCTAATATCTTGAACTAGATTGTGGAGGTGCAGGAGGCAACCGAGTTGGTGTCCTGCGACTGCTAGAATTTGAGCCTGAGCTCACATCGCCATTTTGGGATGGGTCACTGTAACGTCTACTGTGACCACCAGAACCATACCTAGATGACAAGTCACTCTGACCATTGGCAGCAGCATCAAATGCAGACCTCCAATCATCACCTGATGAGGGTCCAGTACTTCTTGGGCTGCTTTCTGCATAAATTTGTTTGTCAAAAATATATGAAAATCAATATAATAATAGACAGAGTCCATATAGATTTAACTCATGCATATGCAGATTCTATGCAACAGTGGAAACTAAAAGAAGTTTTCAATCAATGCATTAAATGTATTCAAGCAATTTAATGTTCCTAGAAAATGACAATGAATTTTTTATACCATCATCATCCATATTCTTTCTTCATAAAAAGCAGAAGTTCAAGTTCTTCCCAAACAGATAGGATACAACCAAAGCTTTCATGAAAAGTAAATATTATGTAACATGGCATATTAGAAAATTCCAAGAATGCACCTCAAGCAAGTTTGCATACATTACCTGCTACACTCCCTCCATCAGACCAATTGGATGCCGCAGCCGCTCTATTATCATGGACACTAAGCTGCCTAGTGAGTTTTGAAAGAAGGGAAGACTGTTTCTGAACACGCTCCCTTTTCCGCTTGACATTGTGATCCTCCTGGAGCAGCTCCTCAATTTTTGCTGAGCTTTGAGCGCTGCCAACAACAGCATTGAATAAATAAAAAAAAAAAAAACTTAAATTTCATTATCAAATATTTCATTCCTGAAGTGTAATTATAAATGAGTGAAGTGTTTTGATAACATGAATATCTCAAAGATTCAAGTATTATTATTTTTTGGAGATAAGAAGAATTTATTAGAGAGAAAAGAGGGAGAGACAAGGGAAAAGGATAAGATCACAAGAAATCCAACAAAACAGAATAGTCGAGATAAAAGGAACATGATTTTTTTTTTTTAAAATGTAGCAAATCTGCCCAGCCTGTCCACATCAACTCCCTTGAAATAGCCATGAGCAAAACACCATAGAGACGCCAAAAATATAATCCTATCCCACAAGTTTAACATCTAAGA
The DNA here is from genome assembly GCA_029884605.1 of Ormosia emarginata. Classification (NCBI taxonomy): domain Eukaryota; kingdom Viridiplantae; phylum Streptophyta; class Magnoliopsida; order Fabales; family Fabaceae; genus Ormosia; species Ormosia emarginata. The sequence goes on along the minus strand of JAQQTP010000076.1, from coordinate 688,691 downwards.
GACATCCGTAAAGATGCAAGCATTCCACTCCAAGTACACTACGGAACTGCATAAACTGCGCCTACTGCCATGAAACTTTAGCCTCATATCTACCCAAAGTGCCTTTGCGTTGTTCTCCAAGACATATCCAATAAAAGCATTAAAACAAAAACACAAAATCCACAAGAGCATTGACATTATGATCAAATATTTACATGTGGCAGAAAGTAACACTTAGGCTGCATCAACATTAATGTTTTGATGAGTGAAAGGAGTGAATATAGGAAGAATGCCAGTACATTACAGAATACATAATATCCATTAAGAAACAATGCACTCGACAGTCATCAGACAGTAAGGCGAGCGGAGACAGCACTAACCTGATGGAACTGTATAACTGGTTAAGCATGTCTTCTTTGGCTTTCTCTACTTGGCAAAGAACAACAGCCTGTTCGGCCAAGACTAAATGATCTCACGAACAGCACCAAATCTGAAGAGAATAATTATGGTAGTTTGTAAAATATACTCACTTTTGGGACATTAGCAGCAAGGCTGTTAAGAACAGCTTCAACATAACCGCGCACTTCTTGAGACATCCATCTGAGCTCCTCTTCTGGATCTGCAGGTCTTCTAGCCATAGTATCCTACAAAAGTTTTTGCAACAGGAAAAATTGTTATGAAAATATGAAAGCAAATCCAAGGTGAACTGTAAATTGGTTCATGTTTATAACTTCTAAAAAACTAACAGCAATAAGTAAAGGATCCTATCCTAAGTTCCAAAAAGTCATAATTCATTATTATATAAATATCTTCACCAGAAGAAAGAGGCTGTCAAAGGAAAAAAAATTGTATTTAACAAATGAATCCCAAACAAACCAAGAAACATGTGAGACCCAATGATGGAGGAAAGAAAATGAAATTTAAGCGCTTAATTGGGCTATTATATGAACCAAATAAAAGAGAAGAAGAATTTAATAAAAGACTTACAAGGGAACCATCAGAAAGACTTTGTCGCATAGGAAAACCAGGTTCACCGATGGCCTGACCTCCTTTAGCCTGTGCAACATTTCTTAGCTTGTTGATCCACTCAACCTTATCTGCCATGCTCTCAGCCTTTAACAAAACTACACTTTGAGCTGCAGAATGCATGTTTCAACATTGACACAGTCCAAGCATTGTTCAGATCTGGTGATGGATTTGGGAGGGGTGGGGAAGGATGCATAAATTAGAACAAGAGTGACTACCTTTCATAACAGTCTTATAAGGGACCTTGCTTGTTATCTTGAAAACAAGGTTTGATGCTTTTCCAGAATCAGGTCCATTGGACTTTTTATCCTTCGAACTCTTTGAAGGAGCTTCATCATCATCAGAAATCTCCTCAATATTGCATTCCTGATCAGTAAATCCAAAAGCAACAGAGGCATTACCATGCAAAAGGTTTAACCATAGTCAATATTCCAATCAACTTCAAACTCTAATTAAATGAAGCATTATGTTCAAACCATGATTATATGCCCACTATACATATGAAGTTTTAAACATAAATGAACTTCTCACGTGAAACAATATTTATAAGTAAGGACCAAATAACCACACAGTACGGTTATTCACTTTGAATTTTTTGAACTGATTACACTGTGTGGTTATTTGGCCCTTGTTCTCAATTCTCCCAAAAACAATTAACATTAAAGTTAGTAATCATTCTAACATAATTCAAGAAATCAACAAGTTCATACCTCTAATGTAATGACTCCTCGGAAATGTCTCTCTTCTTGTTTTTTTGTGTAACCAAGCTGGCAATATAAGGTATACATAAATCATCATATGTCCAGAAAGCATTAATCATTGGCCCCATCAAATCAATCCATGTGATATAGCATTTCTAGAAAGAGTTAATCATAGACCTCTATGGTGGAGGTAAATACTAAAGGTTGGAGCTTAATTATTGGCGTCATTAAATCAATCCATGCAAAACAGGCAGTAAAAGATTTGCACACAGAAAACTCTATGATGGGACAATATACTCGTGGTTCCTGTCCTTACAGTTTTTCCTTTAATGAAAAAATTACCTTAAAACAGGTTAAAGATCCAAGAGCACCTAAAAACTAAGATCTAGAGCCCAAGAATGAAAGACATGACCCTAACAGAATCCAAGAGCAAAGTTATAAGATAAAAAAAAAAGACGAATGTAGTAACAAAGCAGGAAGAAAACAACTATATCATAATGCATAGATACCTATAAAGGCTGAAACCCTAAACATAGCCAAAAGCTGTAGAACAAAGAATAGAATAGTTGTTTACAAAAACTATAGTTAGGTCCATTAACTTTAACATATTCTGATATTAATGTTGAAAAATAGAAAGATATTAGATTTAATCCTGATTCTGTAAATAATAGAAAAGATATGTTTAGATAGTTGACTTTCCTATAGTTTAGGGATCTCGATTGAGTAGTTCCTAAAATCATGGAGCTAACCTAGATTGTACAGCCTATTTTAACCTAATTCTTGTAGCATCTGACATATGAATGAAAAGAAGAATTTCTTCTCTCTGTTTTGTGACTGCACACATGGTATCAAGAGCTATGGCGTATTCAACCTAGCCTGAACCCTTTTTTGTCCCTTTTCCTTCTTTTCTCTGGTTCTACTGTGATGGCGCAAACAACCATGCCTGAGGGGGTGATGACTGGTAAAGATGGTCCCACCATCACCTCCCCGGAAGTAAGCGTCCAGTAGGTGTAAGTACTGGGGTGCTGCCGACGTCAGGGTCTTTACACCCTGCTGCCGGAACTGAAAACCTGCCAATCCAACTAACCATTCACAAATTGAACGGGAAAAATTACCTAGAGTGGGCCCAATCAATCAAGCTGGTGGTCGACGGCAAAGGGAGACTTGGATACCTCACCGGTGAGACGAAGGAGCCCATGAAGACTGATCCGACATGGCGGATGTGGAAGTCTGAAAATCCCTCATTATGGCCTGGTTCATCAATTCCATGGAGGCCTCAATAGGGAAAACGTATTTGTTCCTACCCACTGCTAAGGATGTGTGGGATGCAGTCCGGGAAACATATTCAGACCTCGAAAACTCATCCCAGATTTTTGAGTTAAAGACAATAATGTGGCAGAATAAGCAAGGTGAGCGCGAGGTTACTGAGTATTACAACGAGATGAAGATGTTATGGCAGGAGTTAGACCTCTGCTACGAAGACAATTGGGCCTGTAAAGCTGACAGCATTCGTCATCTAAAACGAATGGAGAATGATCGTGTGTATGAGTTCTTGGCAAGCTTGAATAAGAGCCATGATGAAGTTAGAGGCCGGATTCTTGGCCGAAACCCATTGCCATCAATCCAGGAAGTTTTTTCAGAGGTTAGACGCGAGGAAGGCCAATGCAAGGTAATGCTAGGTGAAAGGAACTCCTCCACCCCTGAAGTGTCAGCCTTGATCAGTAGAAACAGCCACAACAATACTCAGCCTCCAGCTCGATTAAACAGAAAACATGAAAAAGTTTGGTGTGATCACTGCCACATGCCACGACGCACCAGGGAGACTTGTTGGGATCTACATGGCAAGCCCCCCAACTGGAAACCACGAAACCCGGGTCAGTCAAACCGTGATTCGAAAGCTTACCACTCAATCACAGAGGAAAATGGACCTACAGAAACCTCCGACACAACATCTTCGTTCAATAAGGAATAGATAAAACAACTGTATAGACTTTTTCAGTCCACACAATTCACTAATTTTGTACCACCTTCTTGTTCCTTAGCCCAGAAAGGTAATTATCTTCAATCCATTGCATTAAATGTGTCTACTATCACTTCTTGCCCCTGGATAATTGATTCAGGAGCCACGGATCATATGACAGGGTGTTCTAAATTTTTTTCATCCTATAGTACTTGTGCAGGCAACCAAAAAATTAAGATTGCTGATGGCTCCCTCTCAGCCATTGCTGGGAAAGGGTCTATTATTATCTCACCTACCCTTGTTCTTCATAATGTTCTTCATGTCCCAAAACTCTCTTGTAATCTTTTGTCTGTTAGCAAAATCACTCTTGATACGGGTGTGAATTTCAGGAATTGGATACGGGAAGGATGATTGGCAATGCTAGAAAGTATGGGGGCCGCTATTACTTTGAGACTGAGAATTCTTTATCTCCACAACCACAAGTCTCAAATCAAGGAGCATACTTTAGTTCTATTGATGGAGAAATAATGTTATGGCACCGTAGGTTAGGTTACCCTAGCTTTCAATATTTAAAGTACTTGTTTCCACATTTATTTCAGAATAAAATCGTTTCATCTTTTCAGTGTGATATCTGTCAACTAGCTAAACATCACCGTACACCTTTTTCTGTTCAGCCCTATAAATCTTCTAAACCTTTTAGTCTAATCCATAGTGATGTGTGGGGGCCCTCCAGGACACCAACAAATTCTGGAAAAAGGTGGTTCATAACGTTTATTGATGATCATACTCGCCTAAGCTGGGTTTATCTTCTAAAAGACAAATCTGAAGTTGCATCTGTCTTTAAAAACTTTTTTAATCTGATTGAAACACAATTTCAAACAAGGATTCAAGTGTTTAGGAGTGACAATGGGAAAGAATATTTTAATAACCTGTTGGGGTCTTTTTTCTTGCAAAAGGGAATTGTTCATCACAGTTCTTGCATTGACTCCCCTCAACAAAATGGGGTAGCTGAACGCAAAAATAAACATCTCCTAGAAGTCGCTAGGTCCTTGATGTTTACCACTAAAGTACCAAAATACTTATGGGGGGAAGCAATTCTCACTGCCACCTATCTAATTAATAGAATGCCATCACGAGTTTTGAACTTCCAAACACCTCTAACAGCTTTCAAGAATTTTTTCCCACTGTCACGCCTTACTTCAGATTTACCACTAAAGGTATTTGGATGTGTTGCATTTGTGCATGTGCACAACCATCATAGGGATAAGTTGGATCCCCGGGCAATAAAATGCATATTTTTGGGTTACTCCCCCACACAAAAAGGGTATCGATGCCATGATCCTTTTAGCAAAAAATTCTTTGTCACAATGGATGTCACCTTCTTTGAGTCTCAAACCTTCTTTAGCCCTCCTCTTCAGGAGGGGAATGAATATAAAGACTCGGTTTTTGAAACTGAAACTGATGGTATAAGGAAAGTTTTTGATATTGAAACTGTTGTTCTTGATCTTAACACTTTAAATAACGAAGAAGGGAGGTCTACTATAGTGCCTGAACAAAAAGCTGACTCAATAGACCAAACTCATCTCCAAAATGAGAGATTTTTCAGAAAGGTTTACACAAGAAGAAACCAAACTCAAAGTAAAAAAGATGCAACTGCACTCCATCAAGGTCAAGAATCTGACCCTATGCCAGAACCTGAAAATTCAGAATCTGAAAGTCCAGGTACACTTTCTAAATCCATAGAACCTGAGTCTTTACCTATTCAACATATGGATCATGAATCTCTAGATCTTCCAATTGCTCTTAGGAAAGGAACTAGGTCATGTACTCAACTTCCTCTTTCAAATTTTGTTTCATATAAGAATCTGTCACCATCTTATCATGGTTTTGTCTCACAATTGTCAAGTGTGGAAATACCTAAGTCTATACAGGAAGCTCTAAAAGTTCCTGAATGGAGGAAGGCTGTTCGTGAAGAGATGGAGGCCCTTGAAAAAAATGAAACATGGGAGATGGTTCAATTACCTGAAAGAAAATTAATTGTTGGCTGCAAATGAATTTTCACAGTGAAATTCAAGTCTGATGGATCCTTGGAACGGTACAAAGCAAGATTGGTCGCCAAGGGATTCACACAAACCTATGGAGTTGACTACCACGAGACATTTGCTCCTGTGGCAAAACTAAACACTATTCAGGTAGTACTCTCTGTAGCTGCAAACTTGGATTGGCCATTGTTTCAACTAGATGTCAAAAATGCATTCCTCAATGGTGAGTTGGAAGAGGAAGTCTATATGGATGCTCCTCCCGGATTTGAAGAGAAGTTTGGAGGGAAAGTTTGTAAATTGAAGAAATCACCCTATGGTTTGAAGCAATCTCTACAGGCTTGGTTCGAAAGATTCTCCAAGTTTGTCAAGAAAGAGGGATATAATCAAGGACAAGCTAACCATACAATGTTTATAAAACACACAAATAACGGGAAAATGGCAATTCTAATTGTATATGTGGATGATATAGTGCTGACCGGGAATGATGATGATGAGATAAGTAGATTAAAAAAACAGCTTGCTTCGGAATTTGAGATTAAAGACTTGGGGCCATTACGCTACTTCCTGGGTATGGAAATTGCAAGGTCAAAGGTGGGAATCTCAGTTTCTCAAAGGAAGTATGCTCTAGATTTATTAGAAGAAACGGGAATGAGTGGCTGCAGACCAAGTGACACACCCATGGATCCTAATCAGAAGCTCGGAGAAGTAACCAGCGGAGCTCCACTTGATAAGGGCAGATATCAACGCCTAGTAGGGAAGCTCATTTACTTGTCCCATACAAGGCCAGATATCACCTTTGTTGTAAGCGTTGTGAGTCAGTATATGCACTCACCATATGAAAAACACTTGGAGGCAGTTCACAAAATTCTCAGGTATTTAAAGAGCTCGCCAGGAAGGGGATTGTTATTAAGAAAAAATGATCAAAGGAGTGTGGAAGTCTTTACAGACGCAGATTGGGCAGGTTCGGTTAGTGATAGAAGATCAACATCTGGTTATTGCACCTTCTTGTGGGGAAATTTGGTTACCTAGCGAAGCAAGAAGTAAAACGTGGTTGCAAGGAGCAGCACTGAAGCAGAGTATAGGGCCATGGCAAATGGAGTTTGTGAAGTATTATGGGTTAAAAGAGTCCTTGCTGAGTTAAGACTAGATGTCGAAGCTCCCATGAGATTGTTTTGTGACAACAAATCAGCTATAAACATTGCAAATAATCCTGTCCAGCATGATCGTACAAAACACATTGAAATTGATAGACATTTTATTAAAGAAAAGCTGGAAAACGGAATTATCTGCATGCCATTTGTCACCTCAGAGCAACAAACAGCAGATGTGTTCACTAAGGGCCATTTTAGGCCAAAGTTCGAGTCTTTCATTGACAAGTTGGGCATGATCAATATCTATGCACCAACTTGAGGGGGGTGTTGAAAAATAGAAAGATATGATTAGATTTAATTCTGATTCTGTAAATAATAGAAAATATGTTTAGATAGTTGACTTTCCTATAGTTTAGGGATCTCGATTGGGTAGTTCCTAAAATCATGGAGCTAACCTAGATTGTACAGCCTATTTTAACCTAATTCTTGTAGCATCTGACATATGAATGAAAAGAAGAATTTCTTCTCTTTGTTTTGTGACTGCGCACAATTAACAACAAATCAACAATAATAGCATGAAACACAAATAGTTATCTGATAGGGGGGAAGTATTAAAAACCTATGTATATAAGAACTTTTTTTTTTTTTTTGTAATTTTGAGCCTCATTAAAGATGCTTCACGTTCCTGCTTCATAGTGCAATCACAAGGACCTCAAATAGACCTTACAGAACATGAGGCTGAACACATATTGGTTCTTTCTAACAACTGACAAGAGACAATACCAACTCAATAAGTACTTTTAGTGTATCATAACAGTATCACTGCTTATCCATTTTAATACACAAAAAAATAAATAAATCTATACTCATAACATAAATGGGCTTATGTTCCAGCACATTGAGTAAGTGGTCAAGCACATGCAAGCCAATTCAATTATTGGAAATGTCAAGAACTAAGGTAAGAAGTATACTAAGAGTAGTTCCTTGCAACTTGATAAAATTAAAATGATTTCCATAAAATGCCAATTTTCATCTATACCCCAAACGATTTCACAAAATATCATTTTCAATTTCACCAAAGAAGTTTTTATCCTTAAAAAACACTTCTGTGCAGCTACAGCCTACAAGGCTTCTATGCTGGGTTGCTAGGTGCTTGAACCAGAACAGTCTTGAATCATGTCATTTGAGGATGACAGTGTGTTCTAACTCAGCATTAGACAATTGAATAAGATAATTTACTAACCTTCCCACTCTTCTCATTTAAAACGAACCATCGTCTACTCCAACCACTACCTTTTCCACTTTTTTTCAACAAATATCCTGCATTGACACGCTACTGAAGTTAATTCAAAGTACTAAACTTGTAAATTAAGAAAGATAATTGTAACTCCTAACTTTAAAATGGAGAGAGGAAAAAACAGAAGGCAGGCTCAGAAAAAAAAGGAAGGTATGGAAATTGTCACGATTCACAATACTCTACAATAATGGATAACTATTATGGAAATTGCATTGAAATCTTACCATATCTTAATATCCATTAACTGGCAAATATAACAACATAAACTTATTTTTGTCTTTTTATTTATTTATAAAAATAGGGTGAAACGGAAAAGAATCCTCCCATTTTTTTCTCTTCTCCAACAGTGATGTTGTCTTTTCAAATGGCTGCTCACACTAACTGTACATGACCAATTTAGAGATTAAACAATCAGCCACGACAAGGACATGCCTAACAATATTTGGAAATATCCAACTATTGCAAGTGGTATTTGATAAGAAAGATGACCACTGAACAAAGGGATGTGACTGTTTTGAGTAAGGTGAATGTTGAAGCTCTAGATCTAGGATAGGAAAATAAGTATTAATAAAAGAAGAGAAGGAAGCCACCAGGTTAATACTTAATGATGTTGCGCAACAGACTGAATAGAGAGACCTTAATGATAGTAGACCCAAAATACAAAATTTAGGATGAATAATAAAAACCTGCTGTTATCTCTCCATCGGGCCCAGCAGTCTTCAGGCCAGATCCCTCTTGTGTATCCTTGTCTTGCTGACTGGATTTCTCCTTCATTGATTTTAAGTTTCCTCCACTTTGTTGACCTGTTTGAGGACTAGTTGCCTAGAAAAGGAAACAGAACATGCATCTTGTATGTATAAAGCCAAAATTTAAACACTTCTATGATATGTAACAAATTCAAGCCTGTGATTTTTTAAAGTAAATGATCCCACACCCTATTTAGAATTGACTGTTCTGCATCAAGTGCTTTTTTGGATGACCGGTTCTTTAGCTCCTCTTCTCGGCGTTGCCTTTCCATTCTAGTGAAAATAGTTGCAGGTGTTAAAACTTATCAAACGGTCAAACAGTTAAAGATTTTGGTGTATTTATGTACTACATTATATTATTATCATGACAACAAAGGAGGTATAGAACTCAAACCTCAGCTATATTAACCCTCTCCATTAGGCCCATAAAAGGTAGATTACTAGAATATCTATGTCCTCTAACAGATTAAATGCCTAGACAAACTAGTAATTTATCAAAAGGATAAAAAAAGGTGACAACTGAAAAACCATTTACAAATAATTTAATTCTAGATAACTTGAAAGCAGGTCATAAAAAAACCACGAGAAACACAAGATATTGACTTTGAAGTAGTCAACGAATTTGTTCAAAATTTAGATAATACTAAAGGAGCATAAGATTATGAATTCATAAATAAAGATACAAAAAGTGTCATATATTGAACATACCGCCTCTGCACTAAACGAATAAAGTGTTGGGGTGGAACAAATGCTCGCTCCATATCAACTAGTGCAACCACCATTTTTTTTGATTCATTTTTAAATGCCTCTAGGGCAGAACTTGCAATTGCCACAATCTGGTTAAAAAAATTGTAAAAAATGAGCTAGATAATTCCTAAAAAATAGACCAAGTTACATATGAATTAATGCATAGCATTGTTACCTCTCTCTTAAATGGAGGATATCTTCCAAGACCAGGCGTAGCATTTGCAGCAGCAGAAACTAGATCCACAAGCACACGATGTACCTAATTTGATAGTTGTCAAAAAAATTTCTTAGTAAGAAGCTCAAGAAAAACACAGAAGAGGGATTTTATATCAGTCCATAAGAGGTCTACCATAAAATTGCAGTGTCCATGAGATGATATCAATAGCAAAACAAACCCTGGTAATTGGCCTACCTCTATAAGAGTACAGGTTAAAACAAAGTAAATGCCTGAGGTAATAGAAAAATACATGATGCCTGGACACATCGACAATTGGTTGGTATCTTATAATCAATGTGATATTCAGATACACTAGACAAATAGCTTTATGGCCCAAATGTTCCAACACATTCATCAGTAATAGATGCAAAGAAAACGAACATTCATTAAGGGGAGTTTGGCAAACTAGAAAACTGGTTCAGAACTGTTCAAATTAAAACTAGTTATGCAAATCTATATAAATTTGAACTAGCTTCAAAATATATCTTGTTCCACTAAATTTGATTTTGAACTAGTTTAATATTAAATACCGTTCATTAAATCTTAGTGTATCTTTTTTAAAATTTCTGGTGAAGACAAGAGAGAAAGGGGGAGAGAAGCAAGGAAACTAGCAATTGACATATAAATTGGTTAGTTTAAAGCTAACATTGTCTTGGATTTCTTTTTAACTAATTTTGACTTAAAACCTAATTAAATAAGAACTAGCTTTTGAAATTTTAAATAATTAACAAGCAAACACAAAAATTTAAAAGCAACCCCCTAACAGGGACAGCATGAGATAAACCACAGCTCATTTCTTTTCAAGAGCCCCAAATAATCAAGTCTGTAACCAAATTATTTTGGACTATCCCTTTTACACCTGTGAAGCCTTAGTAGCTCTTGAAACAAAATCAACAACACATTAGAAGCATACCTCATCAACACACAGGCGTGATGGCTCCTTCGCCAGTTCAAGAACTCCTTTAATTAAGGACCTCAAACCTTTCTCTGGAGAGATAAGATAAGGTTGATATCCATCTGCTTCTAGGACAATCTGACATAAGTCAAAAGGGAGATATAAGAAGCAAGCACCTCAAGATAATACAACGAATGAAATTCTAACAAAACAATAAAATCAAAATTTAATGTTGAAGAATTACCCTCTTGACATTGTTTATGTCGAAGTGTCTGTCAATAGGAAGTTGCTTGATTCTGTTAGGAAAATTCCCTTCAAAACTGGCAACAACTTTCCAACCATTACCCTGCAAGGAAATGAAGAATAGAAATTAGATACAGAAAAAAATAGTATTCTTGTACCGTACATTAGTGAAATCCCATCCCCAATATCAGAGTATCCAAATTCTTTTTTTGAAACAGAAAAGGAAGATTTCATCAAGGAAAACAAAAGCATAAGAAACGGATGAAGAATCCCAGATTCATTTTAAAGAATTCAAACATTTTGTTTCATTTTCAGAGCCAGTTTGATAAGTTTCAACTTTCAATACATTTTGTCTCATAACATGTTGATTGTTGAAGATGTTTTGAAAGGTTCCCACACATTTCTTTGCGTTTTGAAACTGTTTTGGCATGTTTCAAACAAAAGTAAAGGAAAGTGATAGGCATAGAAGACTCAGAGAGAATCAGCATTTGAGAATTCTTATCTAGTAGGAAAATGCAAGAAACTGAGAGAAAGTGCAAGAAAGTGTTGGGAGAAAGAGAGAGAGAGAGAGAGAGAGAGAGAGATGCGAGAGAGAGAGAGAGAGAGAGAGTAAGAGAGAGGAGAGAGAAATGTTCTAGAAACTGAAAAACTGAATTAACCAACCAACTGAAGATACACAATTGTTTATTTATACAGCTAACAGAAACCTAACTAACTCTGTAGAATATTCTAATTAACCTGTAACTAACCTGTTCTAGTACTTTCTAGACTAACACTTAATACAATATCACATACTCTAATACTTTCCCCTCAAACTCAGGGTGGGTGTTGCAAAGCAAACTGATCAAACACCGAGTTTATCCCTCAAAGTACAAAACCTGAGATTAGACAAGGGTTTAGTAAGTAAATCTGACGTCTGATCTTGAGCTGGAATGTGGGAAACCACTAGGCTCTTATTGAGAACCTTCTCTCGGACAAAAAATATGTCCAATTCCATATGCTTGATTCTTGCATGTAGAATCAGATTATGAGCAAGTAGCACTATACTTAAGTTGTCAAAGTGAACAATTGGAGCTGGAACAACAACATTGAGTTCTCTTAGAAGTGACTGAATCCAAATCAGCTCCATTGCAATGGCTGCAAGGCTACGAAACTCAGCCTCTGTGCAGGATCGTGCTACTAAGATCTGTTTCTTTGACCACCAGGACACAAGATTAGGACAAGAAAATGCAAGATCCAAAAGTTGATCTTCTATCATCTGGATCTGATGCCCCAGTCAACGTCACAATAAGCATGTAGAGCGAGTGAACTAGGTGACCTTGCAGGTTGGAGTAGCAAGCCATGAGTGATAGTACCTTTAAGATACCTTAACATCCATTTAACAGCCTTCCAATGGTCTTCAAGTGGAGCACTGAGAAAATGGCAGACTTTATTGACACTGAAATAGATTTCAGGTCTAGTAATTGTTGCACATTGCAATGCACCAACTACTGACCTATACAGATGTGGATCATCAACATAATTACTTCCAAGTTTGGACAATTTGCTACTTGTCACCTTGGGAGTATTGATGCCTTTTGCATCAGTCATTTTGGCTTTTTCCAGCAAATCTCTGATGTACTTGCTTTGACTAAGTATAGATCAATTAGACAAATGTTTGACCTCTATTCCAAGGAAATAATCAAGCTTCCCTAGTTGCTCGAAAGTGAATTCCTCATTTAGCTTAGTGATCAACTGCTGCACTAGAGTAGGTGAACTTCCAGTCACAATGATGTCATCAACATACACCAGGACATAAGTAGTATGTTGTGCACCAGTCTGGATGAAAGGTGAGGGATCACAGCGACTAGATCGAAAGCCAAAACTGACCAAAGAGGCTGCCAACCTTTCAAACCAAGCCCTAGGGGCCTGTTTTAACCCATAAAGTGCCTTGTTTAGCTTACAAACCAGACTCTTATTTGTGTCTTCAAAGTCTAGAGGCTGCTACATATACACTTCCTCTTGTAAATAACCATTAAGGAAGGCATTATTTACATCCAACTGCTGCAACGTCCACTGTTGAGTAAGGGCTAGTGTAAGTACAACTCTGACTGTCACTGGTTTGACAACTGGTGAAAAAGTCTCTGTGTAGTCAAATCCGGGCTGTTGATGAAATCCTTTGGCAACTAACCTGGCCTTGTACTTGTTAATTGAACCATTTGGGTTCTCCTTTACTCGAAACACCCATTTGCATCCAATTACAGTCCTATTAGATGGAAGTGCAACAAGTGTCCAAGTGTTGTTCTTAATCAGTGCATCATATTCTGCAGTCATAGCTTCATCCCATTTGGGACTGTTCAAGGCCTCTTGGACAGAACCCATTTGGGACTGTTCAAGGCCTCTTGGACAGAACTTGGTTCAAGATGAGTAAGAAGAAGCGTAGGTGTAATTCTAGGTTTAAAAATGCCAGACTTAGACCGAGTTTGCATAGGATGAGTAGATGTTGAAATGGGTTGAGGATTAGAGGAAAACTCAGGTTGAAAATCAGAACCTGAAGTACTGGAAGAAGTACTTGCAGGTTTTATTTCACTTGAATTAGAGAATCCAGCAATCTCAGTAACTGCAGGAGGAGCAGCTGCTGACAGAGAGACTGAATCAGTTGACTGTGTGGTTGCAAGAGTAGGACCAATGAAATCAGAACCAGAAGCAGAAAAGTCAGTAGAACCAGACATAGGAGCAATATGAGACATAGCAGAATCAGAACCAGAAGATTCAATAGATAAGGACACAGCAGAAGCTGGCAGAGAAGAATTATCAGATGTAGTTAAAGGAAAATGAAACCTAGAAATAGAGGAAGAAAGTAAAGGAGGACAAGACTGAATTTTAGAAGTAGATGCAACTGAAGATGAATGAGACTCAGAATATGGAAAGCGAAATTCATTAAAAAGAACATCTTTAGATATGAAAATTCTACCATCTGAGGAAAGACACTTATTATACCCCTTATGATTAGAGGAATAACCTAGGAAAGTACACTCACTAGATCTAAATTCTAGTTTGTCTGCTATAAGGCCTCAAGCAAGGATAAAATGCACACCCAAACACCTTAAGAAAAGTATAATCAGGGGCAGTATGAAAAAGCTTAGTGGAAGGAACTTCATTTTGGAGAGCTGTAGTGGGTAATCTGTTTATAAGATAGACAGAAGTAAGAAAGGCATGATCCCAAAATTTAAGAGGCAAAGAGGCTTGAGCCAACAAAGTAAAACCCATATCAACTATTTGTCTGTGTTTGCGCCCAACACTACCACTTTGATGGTGTGAGCACAAATAAGACGATGATGAATGCCTAAGTCAGTAAGAAATTTGGAAAAGGGTCTAAATTCCCCACCCCAGTCTGTTTGGACAGACTTAAATTGTTTGCGCTCAACTACTGCCTCAGATTTGAGTTTAAGAGGATAAAGGCAAGTAAATCTTGTACAAGCATCAACAAATGAGATGTAGTAAAAATAGCCACTTGAGGAATGAATAGGAGCTGGACCCCACAAGTCACTAAACACTAGCTCAAAAGGCTCTTGATAAACAGTAATAGAGTGATGAGAGGGTAAACGATGAGCTTTACCAAGGCAACATGCTGTACAAAAATCAGAAAATTTTATTATGAACAGGTATATTACAAGAGTGTAATACAGATTTGACAACATCAAAGTAGGGATGCCCTAACCTATAATGCCACAAGGTGTAAGATGTAGCGGCATTATTTACAGCTGTAGAAGTACTAGGAAGCTTATTTACAGTGTTTACAGAAAAATCATGATTTACATTTGCAGAAGCATCTGAAAACTTATTTACAGCAGTATGTACAGTATTTACAACAGGCTGAAATGAAGAACAACTTGAAGCAGAAGATGAGGAAGCTGCAGTTTGTGAAGGCACACGGGGAAAGGAGAAACTGTGGAAGGTGTATAAACCATCAGGTCCAAGAGAACCCTCCAAAAGTGTCTTGTTTGTGGCTTGAGATTTCACAAAACAATGAAAGGGGTGAAATTCAAGGTAAACAAAATTATCTTGAGCAAACTTACTAACACTAAGTTCTTGGTAATGGAAGGAACAAGAAGTAAGTCATTTAGAGACAAAGAGACTAGAATTAAAAGGAGATTATCCATTAAGATTTGGTCGGATCCTGAAAACTCGTCTTTGCAGCAAATTTGCAGCGTCTGCAGTGACATGATGAGTGGCACTAGAATCAGGATGCCAAGCCTGATTAGGTCCTTGAGTAGAGGCTATCATGGCCATAGGATGTATCTGTTGTGCTGTATAGCATGAAAAAGGATCACTAGAGACCACCATAGGCATAGAATTGACAGGCTGAGCAGAATATTGATAAGGACTAATATTAGGAAGTAAGGACTGAAATCTTGTAACAGAAGAAGGAGAAGATTGCAGCAACCCAGGTTGCAGCAATTGTGAATGTGCCAATTGAGCTGAATAAGGTTGCAGTGATAATTGCTGCTGCTGTATAGGCACTTGTGACAGAAATCCTTGCTGAAAATTACCTTGTCCTTGCTGCAAATTACAATGTCCTTGCTGCAAATTACCTTGTCCTTACTGCTGAAAACCTTGACCAAAATTATGATCAAATCTGCCGTAGCAGACTGAGGTTGAGTGACCAGGTTGATCACACACTTGACACACTACAGAACCTCTGTAATTGGACCCAAACCTGCCACGACCTCTGCCTCCCCTGTTACCAAATCTGCCAACCCTACCTCCTCTATTAGAGTTTTGCTGATAAGTATGATTGCCAAACTGATTGTTAGAACCAAAATCAGAAGTACACCCTGATTCAAAGCCTTGTTGAAACCCCTGAGGGTATTGATTTGGATATAAAGTAAAACCTGGTGGAGGTCGAAGAGGTTGAACTGAACTTGAAGGCTTTTGTTCCAAATTTGGGGATGGCTGATTCATAGACCTAAAGGACTGAGGAGAAGGAGCAACAATGTGCTTTGTAGAAGAATTAGGCAGAGGATTACCTTCTTTAACTTGAGCAACATTAACCAAAAAAGTATCAGAAATGGAGAGACGATTCTTCTCTATTCTAGCTTCATGAGACAGCAACAAAGATCCTATATCTCCAATAGTATAAGGATCAAGCCGACTTGCATCTGAGGTTACGAACGCATCGTACTCCTCTAGAAGACCTTCAAGAATAACATCGATATGCTCTTGTGGTGAAACCGGATGACCAATAGAAATGAGTGAATCAACAAGTGCTTTACTTCACAGCAGGTATTCTGAAACAAATCGCGAACCTTTCTTCGTATTGCGAAGTTCAAATCGATACTGATTAACTTTCGATCAATTTTGAGATCTGAAGTATGCATGGACTTCATCCCATAGCTGCCATGAATGAACACATCCAACAACACGTGTTCTAAGATTATCGGAAAGAGAAGATAGCAGCCATGAGAACAGCATTTGATCTTGTTGTTCCCAATCTAGATAAACACCATTGATGCGACCTACACTACGATCTAAATCAGAAAAAAAATGCTGAGGAATATCTGAATCAACGACAAATCTCTACAACCGATGAGCCTTGATCGTGGCTTCAATCTGCTCCTTCCAAACAAGAAAGTTCTTCTCATCTAGCTTTACCGAGATCGCATGAGAGAAACTAGCTAGATTTGGAGATCGCAAAACTGGAGTGGTGGAGATGGGTGGGTCAATCGGAGAAGTAGCCGGCATTTCCATGTTTGGATTGAAACTTAGCTCTTTGATACCATTTGAGAATTCTTATCTAGTAGGAAAATGCAAGAAACTGAGAGAAAGTGCAAGAAAGTGTTGGGAGAAAGAGAGAGAGTGCAAGAGAGAGAGAGGAGAGAGAAATGTTCTAGAAACTGAAAAACTGAATTAACCAACTAACTGAAGATACACAGCTGTTAATTTATACAGCTAACAGAAACCTAACTAACTCTGTAGAAAATTCTAACTAACCTGTTCTAGTAATTTCTAGACTAACACTTTATACAATACCACACAGTGAGAAAATGATAGAAAGTGGAGGAAACTCACAGAGAAAGTAGAGAGAGAGAGAGAACTGATCTGAATAGCGTAACTGAATTAACTGTTTGAACCTGTTGAAGGTTTTGGTACATATACAGGAGTCTAGAACCTCTAGAACTCTTGTAGAATTGTAACTGTCTAACTAACAGTGAGCTGGTGCCAACTGTAAGTTGCCATGTCAGCACACTCTCATAAACTGAAATACTACTATATACTCTAACACAAATTATTTAAAAAAAAAGTTGTATTCATGGTTCTTACACTTATTTATATATGATACTTACCCAGTAAAGGTACAGCACAAAAGCCGCTATTAGTTGTCCAACCTCTTTAAGAGGCTGTCCTTTGGATATTTTCTTTTCATTTGTCATTATTTGACTATTTGTTGCTCCTAGAGGATTTGCCCCACTGAAGCTTTTTTATATTTTTATTGAGAAAATAAATTTGTTAAATAAGAATGTCCAATAAAGAAAATAAATTTGTTAAATAAGAATGTCCAATAAAGAAAATAAATTCTTCCAATAAATTTGTTAAATAAGAAAATAAATTCATTGAAGAAATCACGCCAGTCTCTCTGAATGGTCAACAAAGAAACCCCTGTGAAATAGCCACTAGCTGAGCACACATAAGCTAAGAGCCTAAGAGATCAATTTATCCAGAAGGAATGATTACAGTAAGAAATTATCCAAGAAAATTCTGGCATTTATCTCAAACCAAAGGCTCCAAGCCACCAAGGCGCCAACTGGCTGCATAAATTGCAAAGCACCAAAGGACCTTGCCATCTTTACTCATCCCAAACCCTCTAAAAAGGCGCATGAGAAATAACTCCAAACTCTGTGGACCAATCCGGTTTTCCCCAAAAATACTAAAAACTATGCACCCTTACAGCTGTACAATGTAAAAATAAATAACCAAAACTACTAACCTCGCCTCCAGTAAGATGTTGGAGAAATTTGTCCTCAAATTCACGACATAACTCCAAAGCTAGAGCTCTTGTACCTTCAGAACTACTAACCATTTGTTCACCAAGCTTCACTAACTCTTCCTGAACTATTTGAGACTTCCCCTGAAGGCTGCAGCATTTCAAATAAAGGATTATAATAAGTTTTAGGGCCATTCAAAACCCAAACCAACTTTAAAAAAAAAAAAGGGAAATAACCCACCCCAATCTGAGCCAATTGGCTGTTTTCTTTTTTGGGTTTAGGTTAATTCGTTTAAAAACCAAACTAACCCAACCCAACCCAATTACCTACTAAGCCTGCATTAGTACTTGTAGTTAAAAATGCATTATACTAATACTAAGAAGTATCAATAGAAGTTGAACCATGCAATCTCTCATCACTTATCACGTTATGGAAGTTGAAATGTTCATTCCCTTGTCCCTTATTATTCAATCTCATCGCACACATCATGCTCAATCTCCCTAAATCCCACTCCTTGCTATTTGATTTTTTGCATAACAAATATCATGACATTTTCCATTTAAAAATCCATTGATTTAGTAGCATTAAATACCATGCAACTTGACAAATTTATAACATTGTAGATGATATTTAAAGAAGGCCGATGAAAAGGACTAACCCAATAAATCAACCCAACCAAACTCTACAAGTTCACAAATAAAATAATTCATACATGCTAACATGGCTACTTTCTCTTTGATAGCAGGCCTTACGTATGAATATTTTCCAAGATAGAGAACCTATAAATGATATTGAAATGCACTTTGATATTGACAATGTGCATGCCGCAACATCATGAGTAGAGAAGGTGCAAGTGCAACCTTAAATACATATTAGACAGATCACAGATGCCTATGCATCAGGGCAACCTTAAATCCATAACTTGACACACCAAATAAAACCCTCTAGTTCTCTCCACTTTTGTGCTTTATCCCCTTTTATTCATTCATTTAAACAGACAAGCATTTAATCAAACAAAGCTAAAAAGCCTATTTAAAAGAACATCAATAGGTTGTAAAAATAGAAAATTTTGAAAAGAATGAGGATATTTACAACAAACAACTAACCAAACAACAAGAAAACATAAGCTAGCCAAAAATAAATACCCAGTGAGGAGAGTTGGAAGCCTGAGCTTCATACGAGTGCGAATCTGTCCAGCAAGAGACTCAACCAAAGCAATTCTACCAAGCTTGGTTTGAGGGGCTCCAGTCAATATTGATTTCAAACTTTCAGTTTCAGCTCGCCAAGCAGTTTCCAAAGAGCTCTCAGATGCACCACTCCCAGACTGTGCAGAAGCTATAGAAACAGATTGGCCTATCAAAGCAACCCATGGAATATCAGAGGTTTTTGGGGGTCCCTGGTTCAATAGGAGAGCCTGCACTGCTGCAAGGGCTTTTGGTTCTGTAGCTGTCTGATCAATTTTACTGATAACACCAACTGTTCTGGTGGCTACAATTGGAACCCAAAGAAAAAAGTTAAATGAACCAATACAATACTATAAAGATATGATTATGTAAAACACAAAAAAGGAATTTCTAAATTAAGGGATTTAATAGTGTTGAGGACCAACTCTCCCAAAAGTTTAAGCTATTAGATGTAGGTTCATGAATGACTTTATATCTCTAACACACACCCTCATGCAAGAGCCCTATACGCTTAAGGCTTGGACAATGCATAAACTCGCTCTACGTTGTGCTAAAATTCAACTTTATTTAGAAGAATGGGGACCATAAGGATTGAACTGTTGACCACTTGGTCATACTCATAGAAGCTCTAATACCACGCTAAAGACCAACTCTCCTAAAAGCTTAAGCTGTTAGGTGGAGGGTCAAGATGGGTTTTATATCTCAAACAAATAACTCCAATTTGAGGGAAGGGGGAGACAAAAAAGGCTGAAAACTTACATTCTGCATCATACTCTTTTGCTACTCTGAGGGCTCGTGATGATGAAATTTCTGGTGCCTGAGCAGCAGGAACTACTACCAGCAAAATAGCATCATTGTGCTCAACATATTCACTGATCTAAAGAATAAGACAAAGACATTAAACTTCTCTACAAAGAAAGTACCTCAAAAACAACCATAGATCTAAGAAATAGTTAAATCTAAACATATGCCCCATCAGTTGAGACTGCAGGTGGTAATTGCCCACAACAATGTTAACTAAAAAACTAAGGAGAAGATCACTTATACCTACTCACCATTTTGTCATCCATTATCCGTTGGTCCAATCCAGGCAAGTCAATCAATTTCAATGGAGGTGCTGTAGAATTTCAGAACAGAACAAAATAAATAAATTTCATGATGCCTATGCATGTAAGCATTTATGTTACATGTCCAATCCGCCCCCACCCTCCCCCAGTCAAGTTCTGTTTTTATGTTTCTGTACATGAGAAAGAGATCATAATGCACTCATGAGGATTATAATAATTGAGAATAATGCCATAACACTAATTCCAATGATCCAAAATATAAGATTACCTAAGAATCCCAAAATAGGAACTGGTCTTAAAGGCAGAACTTCCTGGTTGTTATCAACAACTAGATGTTGATGCAGCGGTCAATCTTACTTTTATAATTAGGAAGTGTACTACTAACAAAGTAAAACTAAACATGAGGATTACTAGCCAGCAAACAACATTAATCATTTTGCCATTGCAGATTACCAAATTTTCAAACTTGGGTAATATATTTGGTTTGTCCTTTTGCACTTAGCCAGTGTAAACATGGACCTGTGTGTTCTAGCTTGGAAACAGCTCCCAATTATTTTTACACTGCCAGCAACCAATTTGATATGGAGTATACTTCCTGGTGTATTTGGCAAATATGTGGTGTGTACTCAGAGTTTTGAGCAATTTTCATTGACTAGTTTTAGAGATTGTGGCAAGAGTATTTATAATGCCTAGTGGTGAGTCAAATGGAGGAGAAGAAACCTCTGTCGATCTGTCCTTAGATTTGTTATGAGATAAGATTGCCTTTATGGCCTCTCTTTGGTGTTTAATCTATGGTTCTTTTAAGAAGTTTCATTAACAGATATGCAGAGGGGTTGGAGAGTTTTATTATATTATTGGCTAGTTTATTTCTGTTTTTTAGTCTGTGAATCTGTTAGGGTCCATTTAGATAGCAAAATTGGAATTGAAACATAGAATTTTAATTTCAATCTCAATTCTTTCAGAATTAGAATTGGTCTAGAATCTTAAATTCTATGTTTGGGATTGTCAAAGAATTAGTATAAGAAATTGTAATTTTAAATTAAATTATAATTTTATTGTTTAAAGGTATGATATGATCTAAAACATTAAAAAATTATTTACAAAATTAAAATTAATAAAAATATTCATACAATAATATTTTTATAATATAATAGTCATTTTTTATAAAGAAGTTTTCTATGAATTTAAAAAAAATAGCTATTATAATAACTTTTATATAAATATATAAATATTTTTTATATAAATATAGAATCTCAATAAATATGATTGTTCATAAATAAATGTGGGGAGAGAGAGAGAGAGAGAGAGAGAGAGTTTAATTTTTAAGCTATGGAATTGGTAATTCTTAAGGTATAAGCTAAGAATTGAGAAATGCTTAACTTAGTTGTTTTTCAATTCCATGGAATTGATTTATGAAATTACAATTCCAATTCTAAATGACATTACAAACATAAAATTTAGAATTCAGATTTCCAATTCCAATTCCAAGCTCCAATTTAATGTTCAATTCCAGGAGCCAAACGGACACTTAAGGAAAATATCTTATCCTCCTCATTGGTATTCCTTCTATATACATATATAAGAGTTATGATGTTCAGCAAATGATGTTGTTTATTAAATTTTGTCACAGACATTCAAAGAGATTAAAAGACTTTATTCTTTTGCATGTTCTTTCTCAATATTTTTTCCCACTGGTCATATTCTAATTCATGGTGTAATTGGACGACATTTATCAACAGACAAACATGTGCATATCTCTCTCCAACTGGAGTATAAAAATCAAATTTCAAAGTCTGCATGATATGAAATGACATGATTCAATAAGATAAAGCAGAAAAAGCTAAAATTAGTGCCTTACAACCCAGAAGGTATCTTGGGTACCTTATTTATGACAAGAAACAATGCTTGTTTATTTTATTTTCCTCAAAATCCATGCATAAAGGGAGGGGAGCAACATATGATGATGGGCCTACCAGTACTGGTACGAAGTTTCAGATATATTTCATCAAGGCTCCTACCAGATGATCCTTTGCTTAGTCTATCCTGTAGAGAATGTCGAAGGGCACCTATGAGATGGAAAAATAACTAAGACAGTGAGAAACATTATAAGGACAATGAATTTAGAATTAAAAGAAATTGAGGTGAAGTTCTTACTTGCGGAAACCTGTTGAGATTTATTTTCAATTTGTAAGATGATCGATTTGGTGCTCAAAGAGCTGTCTCTATTCAATTCAATGCTTATGGGAGCCCTGGTAGCACCATTTTCACCGGTTGGCTGCCAACAGTTTGGTTATAGTATAGCCGATTTAGTACATGTATGGTATTGGTAAATAAAGAGATCAAATCATGAGCAGAATGCAATGAACAAGTTAATTACCAAAACAGGATGTCCAATCAAGCTATTCAATGCAGCAGATTTTCCAGCACCCTGATCCACCACCACCACCACCACCACAATTGATTTAGTTGTAACGGTTATATGATATATAGAGTGTGTAACAGTTGGTGTGTATGACTATGTCTATGTCTATGGAGGAGGGAAGAGGAGCTTTCAAATCTAGCAATTAAATTAATTGCGCTACTATATTATTAATCATTCATAATATCATAATCCTAAGAGGAGAGGAGAGGAGATCCAAAAACTTACAACATTGCCGAGGACAACGACATTGAGGAATGTGGAAGGGCGCTTGGAGTTGGAGGGCGTGGTGTCGTCAAGATCATCGTCGGCGAGGACGGCGGCTGCTTGCCGCATAGAATCGGACAGCTGAACCAATTCTTCGATTGCCTCCATCAATTCAATTTCCGAAGAGATCTGACAGTCGTCGAGGGACTTAGGTTTCCGGCGATTCCAACAGATTTGATTTGTTGGAAATGAAATGAGGACTCTAATCTCTACTCTTAACCAAATTGAAATTGAAATTAAATCACCAACTGCTATGCCTGTGCTGCACGCACACACCCTCTCTCTCTCTCTCTCTCTCTCTCTCTCTCTTTCTCTGATGCGATTGAGATTTGAAACTTTTCGTTTATTTATTTTTGTTCTTCCTTTTAGCTAGGACATGCCTCCATTTCGCGCTTTTTACCCAAAGCAGCAACTCTGTTTGTTTATTTATTTATTTATTTATTTATTTGATCTTTTTTTTTGCTTTACCACCTAAAATACTAGAGTTCTTTGGTTGGGAGAAAACGTTTTTCCTACACAAAAATATGTACACCATATATTTATATAAAAGAGATATCAAATCAAGTCATATATGACTATAATTTTCCCACTTAATACAGAATAAGTTTGTAAATAGATTAGAAAAAAGTTAGAGTATAAAAGTTAGACAAATAATAAAATCATTAGTTGGTGGATCAATTCACAAATTCACATACTTTGATCTAACCTAATCACAAAATATAAGTTGGCTTGAGTCATTTGGTTGAATTAGTTTGAAAAATACTTTGATTCACATGGTACTAGTTAAGTGATAGGTTTAAAAAGTATCAATCCACATAAACTAAATTTACCTAAATAACTTTTTTTCCCATAAAATTCATTTAACCATTGTGAAATTTCAAGTTTAGGTATTTTCATTTGACTTTTTCATAGTACTAATTAAGTTTAGGTATAAGTATTATGATCACATTGAAAGTATGGTCAAAAAAATATTAATAAAAAACTCATGAAGCATCTAATAGACCATTGCGATGAAAATATAATGAATTGCTTAGATGACAAATAGTATGTTGAGAAAATTAATAATAAAGTAAATGACTATATTAATCTATATATTATATGTGATGATATTTACTTCAGTTGGCTAATGTGACTTGTTGTTTATAACTTTTGGGACTTGTTAATTTACTTTATTTTATTTCAAACATATATTAACTTAAAGACTTGTTATGTTTATGTATCTTGTTTATATGTTTATGTAAGACTGATTGTATATTTTTTAGTTTATTTGAGATATATGTACTTTTTAATTAAGATATATTATATGCAACAATTTTTAATTTTATATTTTGACAATTATTTTAACAAGAGAAAAAATTTCTAATATATGTCAGACTCACAAATTTAACTAACTTAACTCACCGGTTTAATGAATGAGTCGAGTCTAATAATGCAACAAAACTCACTCAACCCACTCATGAGACACTCCTATAAAATACAACAAATTTTGATAGAATCATTTTATACTAATTTAACTCATTCGTAAACAAAAAAAATATTAATTTCATATTTTTTATACCAGTTAATAATATACAAATTGATAATTAATATCATGTATTGATTAGTTAACGAGCATTAGTCATGATATGATAATTAACTAATACTCATTAACTAATTAATATACATTATTAATCATACTTTTATACATTGTTAACTGATTTAAAAAGTGATATAAAAATCGTTAACTAATCAATATATATTATTAATTACAAATTTATACATTATTAATGAAAGTAAAAAGTAGTATAAAAAAATAGTGAGAAAATTCAAAATCAAAACTGACAACTTGTGAATTACACTGGTAGGATTTCGAATACAATTTTAAATGGTTTAAGGATATTATGAGAAAATTACCTTCCAAAGAAAAGGCTAATTATATCATCATATAATTGAATAAAATTAAATTTTGTTTGTGCCATGTACCAAAAAAATATTTTCTTTGTGCCAACGTTCCTAGTCCTTTTTTTTTTGTTTTTTTGAGTATCTCTACTCGATAGGTGAAAGACTAATTTTTTAAAGTACTGTCAAGTGTAACACCCTCCTCAGGACATCACATTTCCGACTCCCAACTCATAATCTGAAAAGAAGTTCATAAAAGGTTTGAGTTATAAACGTGGTTTTAAAATTTCTTATTACAGAAACAGAAACTTACTGCAATCCTTAAGTATTACTGAAAATATATTTAAACTGATTAATATACAATATTGACACCAATTAATATTTAACAATTTAAAGAGAAATATAAAACCAACAGACTCTTTTTTTTTAACAGTATCAAACCCTATGACGGGTCCTACTTACTAGCATGGTACAACACTAACGAGAAAACTTAACATACTTATTCCTTCTTGTATCCATCTGGATGCATTAGACATCTGTTCTATGTCAACACTGCACGATATCAAATACGCTGATGGAATAATTAAAATAATTTTACAGCGTTCAGAAATTACTAAACAGTAAAATTCTGTTAACTGTCAAAATTACTGTTTATGAGATACGCAATTTTAGGATGTTACAATACTCCCCCTCTAAAAAGAAATTTCATCCTCGAAATTTGATAAACATGATTTCACACCCTCGGAATAAATAATGACATTATTCTTTTATCTTTTCTTTAGTCCTCATATTACATCTTTCGTCGAAATCAATCACTTTCCTAATATCCCTAAGAAAGAAATACCAGGTTCCAAAAATTACGAAATCTTATATTCCAAGATTGATTCTTTTCTATCACATCCTGAACCTCAACTTTCATTTCTTCCTGCTGTTCAGCAATTCTCTATTCCTGCAGTCATCCTTCCATATTGCTCTCATAGTTGCAACTGCATTACTAGTAACATGTTTCGCTTCCTCACGCGTACATCTACCACGAGTCATTTTTGTTTCTTCAAAGACGAACGAACGAAAATACAATGGATCTGATATCCATCGCAAACAACATGGTTTCCTTTTGGAAAACAAAAACACAAAGAACACAACACAAGCAAAATAGACCTAACCACAAACCCCAAAAGACTCAAACCGTGCTCTGATACCAACTAATGTAACACCCTCCTCAGGGCATCACATTTCCGACTCCCAACTCATAATCTGAAAAGAAGTTCATAAAAGGTTTGAGTTATAAACGTGGTTTTAAAATTTCTTATTACAGAAACAGAAACTTACTGAAATCCATAAGTATTACTGAAAATATATTTAAACTGATTAATATACAATATTGACACCAATTAATATTTAACAATTTAAAGAGAAATATAAAACTAATAGACTCTTTTTTTTAACAGTAGCAAACCCTATGACGGGTCCTACTTAATAGCACGGTACAACACTAACGAGAAAACTTAACATACTTATTCCTTCTTATATCCATCTGGATGCATCAGACATTTGTTCTATGTCAACACTGCACGCTATCAAATACGTTGATAGAATAATTAAAATAATTTTACAGCGCTTAGAAATTACTAAATAGTAAAATTCTCTTAACTGTCAAAATTACTGTTTACGAGATACGAAATTTTAGGATGTTACATCAAGTGCCTAAATAAAAACTTACAAATAGTGTTATTTTTATACATACGAATTTTAATATCGAACTTAAGATAACATATTTAAAGAATTCAAACTCTTTCTACTTAGATCAACATACATTGATAATGATTCTTCATTTTTTATAACCATTACTGGTCCTTCTTATACTTTATACAGCTTCAATTCTTATCAAACTTTTAGCCTGATCTAAAAAATTATTAAGCAAAATAAATAGTTGTAAAATTATTAATTAATTTATATTACGCTAGTTAAACAAGTAATGAATGAATGTTTTTGTCAATAACCCTGTGTTTGGATGTTTTTTCATTAACGAAACAGAATGGAATAGATGAGAATGGATTGGAAAGGAAATGAATAGAATGGAACACAGTTCCTCCCCTCTTTGTTTGGAAGATTTATTAACGGAATGGAACGGAATGGAACGAAAATGTGTTCCCCCCATTCCACCTCAATTTTGGGAGGAACAAAAATTGGACATTTGAGGGGAAGAGGGGGGGAATGATTCCCCTTGTATTATGTTCTGTTCCTATGCATTTTAAAACTCCTAAATACAAAAAATTATTTCCATTCTCCCCATTTTCTTTCCGGTCCCTTCTTTACCTATCATCCAAACACATCGTAAGATAATGTAATGAGACTAGAGAGTTGATAATGTCGTAGGACTTTCAGGATTCACAATAGGGAGAATCTCATCAAACATTTATCAAAATGCAATAGACTCTTTGCGGATCACCTCTAAAAATAGAGTTTTACTCTGCCTAATAGATTAAGCTTTTGGCTTAAGGATAAAGTGTTTGATTAAGTGCGTGTTTGGAATAACATTGAAAACTTGATTATTTCAATAATCAAACTGTGAAAACTTGATTATTTTAATAATCGATTATGTTTGGATATGTTAGCTGAAAAGTAATTTTAAATTAATCTGTTTCGTTTTAATGATATAAAAAATAGCTTTTATATGTTAAATTACTAAATTAGGTATAGAATAATTAAAAAATTATTTGATTGATTAAAAAAGTTATTTGATTAAGAACAAAATGGTATTTACATATCACCGTTGAGAATAATCTCAACAGCTTAATAGAAGAATGCTCAAAATTTTGACTAATTACCAACAACTTTTTTGGAACAATAAAAGTTGTTGGATTTTTTCATTGGCAAAGCCAAACACAATGGAAAATTGAGCAAAAGCTTTTTTGAGTCGAAAAAGCTGTTAGAGACTGAAATTAAGGCAAAACAAACACAAGCTAAGTGAGCCAAAAAGATACTGTGTGTGTTTGATAGTGATTAAATTTTGGCTAATTTTTTTTTAGATAAAAGTTTTTCCACTATTTTAATATTGTTTGGGTAAAATTAATTATTAGGAAAAAAAAAACTTTTTGCACTATATAAAAACTTGTTTATCTTAAATTTAATATGTTGAGCTTTCAGCAAAATGACTTTTAACTTAGCCAAGATAGAATCTTGTTGTTGCAAGAGCTCTTGTAAACAAGTAGGATCCGTAGGTTGAGAACAATATCTAGTCATAGTAGGAGGCTCTCTACCATACACAACCTTAAAATGAGACATTCCTATACTGGTGTGAAAAGAAGTATTATACCAAAACTCAGCCAAGGATAACCACTTGACCCACTATTTGGGATTGTCATAGACAAAGCACCTCAAGTACATTTCTAGGTATCTATTCAAAGCTTCACTTTGTCCATCAAATTAGGGATGGTAGGCTAAAAACATGGAAAGAGTAATGCCTTGTAATTTAAATAAATGCTGCCAAAACTTGCTTGTAAACACTTTGTCTCGGTCAGAGACTATGGATTTAGGTACCCTATGGAGTTTGATTATATTGTTCATGAACGATTATGTTACTTGCAGGCTGGTATAATTAGACTTTAGAAGTGAAAAATGTGCTAACTTGGATAACTTATCCACTACAACCATTATGACAGTCAAGCCATGGTAGGGAGGTAATCCGGTGATGAAATCCATAGCCACATCCTCCCAATTTGCTGAGGAATAGGTAATGGCTGAAGTAATCCAGCAAGTAAGGAAGTTGATGTTTTTGCTTGTTGGCACACCATGCATTGTTAGAAAAATCTGAATACATCTTCTTTCATACCTGGCCAATAAAATTGACTAGAAATTTTGGTCAAGGTTCGCAAATTCCATAGATGGACACCAGTAGGAGAAGAGTGGAACTCTTACAAAACTTGTTGGATAAGGGCAGACTTGTGTGGAACAACCAATTTTCCCTTCCAGAATAAAAGACCATCTCTTGTTATGTAGTCTTGATCTGACTATGTATTGTTTAAGCACTGGTTTAGTGGTGATTTGAAATTGGCATCCTGCGTGATTTCAGATTTCAATGATGAAAGAAACTCTCATTTAGGTTCGGTCCAGGCCATGTAAAAAGACATGGATAAGGCATTAGCAGCCAAATTCTCTTTACCAGGCTTGTACTCTATTGTAAAATCATATCCCAGCAATTTAGGCAGCCAAGCTTGTTGGTCAGGGGTCTGAATAGTTTGCTCAGTCATGCTCTTTAAACTTTTTTGATCTATTATAATGATGAAAGAGTGTCCCAACAAATAATGTATAAATTTAGCCACCGACTCAATGATGGCATGCATTTCTCTTGCGTATGTAGATTGTTTTTGCATTTTGGAAGATAATTTCTTTAAGAAGAAAGCAATGGGATGGGAGTTTTGGCTAAGCATTGCCCCAATACCAAGGCCCAAAGCATCAGTTTCTAAAATGAAAGGAATTTGAAAATTAGGTAAAGCAAGGACTGGGGCGTGAGTAACAAAAGACTTCAAAGCTAAGAAAGCATTTGTGGTATTTGTATCCCAATAAAAGTTATCCTTCTTGAGTAAATTTGTAAGGGAAACGACTATACCAACATAATTTTTTTATGAATCTTCGATAATAACCGGTAAGTCTAAGAAAACCCCTTAATTGTTTCAGATTTGTGGGAATTGGTCAATCCATTACAGCTCGGACTTTGGATGGATCCATAGATACCCCTGCAGCAGAAACCAAGTGACCAAAATACTCAACCTGTTGTAAACCAAAAGAACATTTAGATAGTCTAGCAAACAATTGTTATTGTAACAACGACAACACAGTGGCTAGGTGCTCTAAGTGTAAAGACCAAAAAGAGCTATATATTAAGATATCATCAAAGAAAACTAATGCAAATTTTCTGAGAAACTTCTGAAACACATGATTCATCAATGCTTGGAAGGTTGCTGGTCCATTAAAAGACCAAATGGCATTACAAGCCATTCATAATGACCATGATGAGTATGAAATGTTGTTTTGTATCTGTTCTATTCTTTAACAAGAATTTGATGATAACCAGACCGTAAATCCAATTTAGAAAAATACATAGCACCATGTAGTTCATCTAAAAGCTTATCCACCATGGGAATAGGAAAGATGTCCTTTATTGTGACTGCATTCAATGCCTTATAATCTATACAAAATCGCCAAGTTCTATAATTTTTCTTCACCAATATAATCAGAGAGGAAAAAGGGCATGAGCTAGGTTGAATGATACCATCATTAAGCATATCTTGAACTAACTTCTCAATCTTAGCTTTCTAGCTATGGGGATACCTATAAGGTCTCACCTTCACTAGTAGTGTACCCTTCACTAATGGAATATGGTGATCTTGTGCCCTGTGACGAGGTAAGCCCTTTGGTTTGTCAAACATCATCTTGTACTGCTGCAGTATTAAAGTTATCTCAAGGGCTACATTATCAGGTAGATTAAGCCAGGTATCTTCAAGTACCTCAAGAGATTGCAACTGCAAGGTATACAATTCGAAGATTGCCTGTGTAGATTGCAGTCTTTTAAGATGATGAAATTAGACCTGTTTAGCTTTTGTGAACTTGTCCTCATGCAAGGTTTTGAATTTACTGTCCAAATAAAACGTTATAGTTAAGACACTATAATTAGATACATGGGGGCCTAAAGTGGCTAGCCAAGCAACTCCTAAAACTAAATCTGCTCTTGTCATAAGAAGGAGAAATATAGGAATTTTTAAT
Source organism: Ormosia emarginata (assembly GCA_029884605.1). Taxonomy (NCBI): domain Eukaryota; kingdom Viridiplantae; phylum Streptophyta; class Magnoliopsida; order Fabales; family Fabaceae; genus Ormosia; species Ormosia emarginata. Next base: position 658,204 of record JAQQTP010000076.1, on the reverse strand, counting down.
GCATGGCCTTGTATGGTGACTGGCAATTCTTCTATTTGCCCTTCAGTTGTCAAATAATTCCCATTGCCCACCAAAACTTTGAAATTGGGAGCTGGTTCAATGGGAAGCTAAAGAAATTTAGCTCTTTTATGATGTAAAAAATTGTCTGAACTTTCATTATCCAACAAAATTTGTAATTCAATGTCATTAACCAGACCTTTAAATTTCATTGTGCCTAAGCCAGGTGCTCCTTGTAGTGCATTAAAGGACAAATGATTGTATTGGGACTCTGTTGGTGAATTTTTAGTGTTTTCAATGGTAAGGCCAGGGTTTTCTTGGTCAAGTTCATCCTCATCATACTGTAGTATAAAGATCTGCATATTGGGACACTTGTGATTAAATGTGAACTTCTCATTACAAGTATAGCATAATCTTTTATCTCTCCGAAGCTGCATTTCAACAGTGGACATTCGTTTGATCATAGGATTTTTGGGAAATGGATTTTGGAAAGGAGTGGGTTTAATATTAGGCGTAGGTAGCAGGGGTGGATTGGTTTTAGGAGATGTATTGAGAACTGGAGGAGGTCTAAAATTTTGGTTGAAAGAAGGTATATAAGGTGGTTTAATTCTGGTAGTGGAATTGGAAGAGAGATATTTTTCTTCATATAATTTGACTAATGCCACTGCCTTAAGTAAGGAGCATGGTGTAACATCCCAAAATTTCCTATCTCTTAAGCAGTAATTTTGATAGTTAACAGAATTTTACTGTTTAGTAATTTCTGGATACTGTAAAATTATTTTGATTATTCCGTCAACGTATTTGATTGTTTTGAGTGATTTACTCCATGTATGAAAAATAAAAATTTTCGGGCCGGAGAAAACTTTACGTAATTTAATTTTTACTGTTAGGTAATTATTTTACGTAATCTGATTTGATATTTGTGAATTTTCTAATTTTTGTGATTTTATGTGTGATTATGAAATTTTTTACTGATTGTGGGCCTAGGGGTGTATGTGGGCCTAGGTGGCCATACGTGGGTCTAGGTGGGTCCATAAAATAAAATTTTTTACGCATAGAAAAATTTGTCTTATTTAGACGGAGACAAGGATCTTACTAAACTTGAATCCGGAAACGCTTTTTAGAAAATTTCTTGTATCAGTGTTTTGTCCTGTATTTATTTATCGGGCGATAAAAATACAATAAATATATTCTTTCGTGGGGTTTTTGGCAGATAAAAATAGAAATTATATTGCTAAGTCAACATTAGTGGTTATGATAATTTTTGACGGACCAATAGGAAGCAAGCCAGTCTAATATTGAAGACTTTAAAATTAACCGTTGATTTAATCGACGGTAAAGTGATCTTGATTTAATCAACAGTGGAGATGGATCAATTATGACCATTGGATATGGATTTAATCAATGGTAGAGATTTGGTCTCAAAAAGTGACAAAGGCCATTTATGACCATTGGATGAAGAATTAATCAAGGGTGGAGATTTGGTCTTGTAAAGTAACAAGGACCATTTATAACCACTGGATGAAGATTTAATCAATGGTGAAAATTTAGTCTTAAAAAGTGACAAAGACTAATTATGACCATTGGATTAAAAGTAAGAAGGAGTAATCTTCACCCTTCATTTTTATAGACACATCTAATGGCTAGAATTTAAAGGAGAAAGATCCAATGACCTAGATTAAGTCTTCTAAATCAAAAGTCTACCTAAATCCTAACAATTGAATTAATCAATGGTCTAAAATGCTCTAAATGATGGCATGAAAAGATGACAACATTATTGCATACATAATTCAAGGTGGGGGACGGTTTTGTGAAGTATTTTGGAGCTAAAGAAAACTTTATGCCATTATTAAGTGGTCTTCGTCAATTATGCATCATTGTTGAATTAATTGCACTTTTTGAAGAAGCACCTACGGCCATGCAAAGTTAAAGGGGACAAATTTGATTCAATTAATTCATTTGGCTATTGTCTTTATACCTACAAGAAGCTAAATAAAAGTAAGTCAATTTTTTATGACTTATCACATATATCATATGGCCATGTACTACTTTTTGGAGACAAACTACTCATAATTGATTTATTAGCATCCTTAGGAGATGACTTGAAGGGGGTGCACGGTTTTGAGAGGCCTTAAGGCCATAGAAAAAGTTTGAAGACCATTATTGTCATCCTTGGTCATCATTAAACATTTTCAAGAAGCTTAAGTTACCAAGTTTTCTCTCATTTCTCTTCTCCAAGCAAGTTTCGGTCAAGCACCTTAGAACCATCATCCAAATTTCTATCATTTCATCCAACTTGATTTTCTAAACCTAAACACCATTCTAAGAACATCTCTAGTTATGAGTTTTTCCAAAATCATTCATCTTGGGCTTCAAATCCAAGCTTCAAGTTTCTATCAAAAATAAAAATTCCATCTTTGTGTTTCAAGAGAAACCATTCGGTCAAGACACTCAAAACCACCATCCAATCTCTTTTAATTTCATCCAACCATAGATCTTGAATCTACATGATATTCTAAGCAACTTTCATGTTGGAGATTTTCTCTAAATCATTCATCTTCATGGACTTTCTTCAAGATCAAAGTTATTGAGTTTTTGAGGTGAAGTGTAAGAAATCTTCATTTCTTCTTTCTTTTTCATGATCTAAACCATGTTTGATCCATTGTTCCTCTTAATCAAGCTTAGTATATTAATTTTTATGTATTTTGTTTTGTATTTGAGAAGCCCTTGGTGGAGAAGGACTTGGAAAAAGAAGTAAAACAAGGAGTTTTTGAGGATCTTCAAGAGGTAAGAGGGAGATCCATCTCACCAATCAAGCATGGTGGTAAGAGATTGTCTTATATTTAATGGGTGTTGAATCAATGTGAGGATTCATATCCATGGTCATGTAATAATTTATATGTGTTTATGAGCTTTGATTAATTGCCTATGCTTAATATGCTTTGCATGAATTTACGATTTTGATGGTATGCTTATACTATGGCATGCTTTTGATGTATATATATATATGCATGATGATAATATGGTATATTTTATATATATATATATATATATATATATATATATATATATATATATATATATATATTGTGTATGTATGTGTATGCCATGATTTGATGATGGAAAGAAAATTAATTTTGGTCCCAATGGCCAAGGAAGAGCTACGGTTTTGATGCTTTGATTAGGGTTCATGTTGAAATTTTTCAAGAACAAGGGAATTAATTTTTGATCCTTAGAACATGGTGAATTTTGGTTAAGACACCTCAAGATAGGTGTTCACAAAATTAATATTTTCTTGAATGATGAAAATGGATGTTTAGAAAAAGCAAGGAAAATAAATAAAGAGTTTATTTTTCAAAGAGTACATGAACACGATTTTAGAAGGATTTTTATTGATTTATTTTGTGTAAAAAGTTTTGTGAGTGTTTTACTAAACATGAGATTTAAATGAAAATAGTAATGATGATTTTAAAGGATTTGTAAAGAAAGTGAAAAACGGATTTGCAAAGAAAGTGAAAAATGAAAATGAACAAATGATTTGATTTTCAAAGACTATGAGTCTTACGTTTTTGTAAAGGATTTTTAATGGTTTTGTTTGTGTAAAACCATATCAATTTAAAAGGAAAAATATTTGATGGTTTTCAATAGTCATGTCCACGTTTTTTTTAAAGGCTTGTAATGTCTTGATTTTTATGAACAAAGTGATTTTCAAAGTGAAAACGTAACTTGATTTAATACAAGGAATTTGGAAAGGGAATCAGAGTGTTTTTATCACTTGAGAGAATTTTGTAAATGAAAGACAAAGAGAGGTTGAACATGTTTGAACTCTAATTTATTTTGAAGAATGATTTTGGAAGTGATTTGAGAAAAATGGAGAATATAATGGTGATTTGAAAAGTTACTAACGTATAACTTATTTTTGAGTTTTGAAATACGTTAAAAAATGTTAAGTTTTGAAACGTTGATTTATATCAATGGAAAAGTGATTTTTGTGGATTATATTTTGGAAAAGGATTTCTTGAGTAAAGAAATGTGGAAAAAGATTTTTTGAGTAAGAAAATGTGAAAAATGAAATACAAAGTTATATTATTTTGAGAAAAGTTGAAAAGGAATTTTTGAAGGTCAAGAAGTATTTTCTGTAATGAAATTGTGGTAAAAAAATTATTTACGTATCTTAAAAACGTAATTTTAAAGTATGTGTTTGAAATACGGTAAAATATTTCTAAGTGTTTGGAAATACAAAAATATTTCTACTCGATTTTAAATATGTTGAAATATTTCTACGCGATTTGAATTACGTTTAAATATTTTACGTAATTTGAATTACTATTGAAAAATCACTACGTGATGGAAAAATGATGAATTATTTTTACGTGATTGTGAAAATAGCGAAAAATCATTATGTGATTTAAAAAGTGTTTTAAATATTTTGAAAATGAAAGAAAATGATTTAAGCGACTTAAAAGGATGATTTTTAAGTTACGTGATTTTGAAACAGTGGAAAAATGTTATGGGATTTGAGAAACGTATATCTTTACGCGATTGAGAAAAACGTTAAAAAATTAGTACGTGATTTAAAAGTCAAAAAGAGTTGTGACATTTTGAAAAAAAAAAACAACAGAAGTGTTACGATATTTTGAAAACGTAACAAAAATGTTTTGGAATTGTGAAAATGTAACTAAATGTTGCGCGATTTTGTGAAAACACGACGAAAGTGTTTTATAATTATGAAAATGTGATAACATGATTTTGTTGTTGAAAATACAATATAATTTGGTACAATTTATATGCATTGGAAAGAGATGCCTGTGATTGGATTTGGTGCATTATACATGCATTGAAAAAACATGTGTTGAGGCATATGATACATTGAAATAATGAAATTGAAAAGATTTGGCCCTTTGGGGTTGGACTTGCACTGATATATTCGTGCATTGTATATGACACTTGTGGTTGAAGAAGGAATGAGAATTGATAGTGAGGTCTATGATGGATCTTGGGGCGCGTCGGCTAGGCGGTCGACCGAGGACAACTAGCGAGTACCCTTTGCCACTTGCGATGCATCCGTTGTAACGCATTGACGATACCCGACAAGAACACGATTCTTTTCAACAACCAAAGATTCTTTGGGCTAAGGCTGACAATTGACAGAGCATTCTCCTCGAAATTGCGAAAACCTCCATGGAGTTGTTTTTGAAAAACTGAGTCTTTGTGCACATGTGTAATCTGACATTTATATCCGTGTGATATATTAATTGAGGAATATTAGCTATAACAATTGTTTTGAATACTAGGATGATGATGATGATAATTAGACAATGTTGAGGGCATTATCGTAATTGTTGTTTATGATAATTGAACTGATAAATGATTGAATGATGATAGTTGATTAATGTTGATGGCATGATATATTTGTATGATATCTTGTTTGTGTTATCTCTCGTACTACCATGTTAGTATTGGCGTAGGTGATCTCACCTCTTTGTTATGTTGTTTTTTTTACGTGTATGCATCTTGTTAAAATCAAATAATAGAAGGATCGAGTTGTCTTAGACATAACGGCGATGGATACTCCGAGATTGGTGACAACAATAAGGAGTGGACATTCAAGACTCGAAGCTGTGCAGTGTTGACAAAGAACAGATGTAAAACAGATGTCGATGCAACAAGATGGATACACAATGTAATAAGTATGTTAAGTTTTAACGTTAGTGTTGTACCACACTATTAAGTAGGACCCGTCATGGGGTTTGCTTCTTGTTAAAAAAAAAAAAAGAGTCTGTTAGTTTTATATTTCTCTTTAAATTATGAAATATTAATTAGTGTCAATATTGCATAATGAATAATTAAAATATGATTTTCAATATTACCTAATATTTTCAAGTAAATTTATGTTTCAAAAAAGAAGAAATTTTAAAACCCACTTTTTATAACTCAAACTTTGTGCGAATTTCTTTTCGATTATGAGTCGGGAGTCGACATGTGATACCCTAGGGAGGGTGTTACATTAGTTGGTATCGAGCACGGTTTGAGTCTTTTGGGGTTTGTGGTTAGGTCTGTTTTGCTTGTGTTGTGTTCTCTCGTGTTATTGATTTTCGAAAGGAAACAATGTTGTTTATAATGGATATCGATCCATTGTATTTCATCCGCACGCCTTGAGAGAAAAAAAAAAGAGAATGGCTCGGGATAGTTGTACTTGAGTAGAAATGGAACATGTTACTAGTAATGCGATTGCAGCTACGGTAGCAACGGAGCAATGTGGAAAGACGATCGCATGAACAGAGGATCACCGAACAACGAAAGAAATGAAAGTTGAGGTTCAGGATCTAATGGAAGAGAATCAGTCTTAGAATATAAGACTACGTAATTTTGGAACCCGATATTTTTAAGGATATTTGGAAAGTGATTGATTTCAACGAAAGATGTATTTACAACCATTGAGGAAACCAAATGCAAGAATCGATGTGAAAGAAGGTACTTAATGAAGGAATGTACGTCAAGAAAACAAACGTTTATTTGAAATGGTTACTTCTGGTTTCCATTTTATTTTGATTCGTCCATCTTTGAAGAAAAGAAATGACTCGTGATAGACGTACGCGTGTGGAAGCGAGACATAATGGTGGTGATATGACTGTAACTTTGGAAGTAATACAAACAGTAGCTGAAACAATTATACAGCAAACTCAGAAGATTGTTCCACAGCAAGAATTGATTTCTTAAGCTAAGATTTTGTTAGAGTTAAATCAATCTTAGAATGAGAGACCCTGTAACGTTGGACTATATTGGTTACGAAAAAGGGGAAATCGTAAGGTCAAGCGATTCCAACAGAAAACGTACTTGCAATCTCCAAGAAGTCAACAACAACAACAATCTTGTGGAGAAAGTACTAGTAATGACAGGTTTAGTTTGACTGTGACATCTGCACCGAAATGTAAGAAGTGTGGAAAGGGGCACTTAACGAAAGATTGTATGTTCAAGGAAATAATTTGTTTCAAGTGCAGAGAGCCTGGACACATTTCTAAAGATTGTGTTCCAATGAAAATAGAGTTTTCTGTTAGTAAAATCTTGGGTAGTAGGGAAAGTCGTTACTCTGAATGAAATGAGAGTGTTCGGAGCGAAAGATTTAAACAATGGAGATTGTGTCATTGGAGTTAATCCTATAAACCATACTGAATATTTCTGTGAATAACCTATTGCTTATGGCATATGATTGAGTAGATCAATTATATGTTAGAGTTATTCGTTATCCTCTGATTTGTTTAATTCTATTTCTATTCTTAGCCGATCGAGCTACCCAAGTTATTCAAATTATTGCTATAAATCAAAACTTTGTGTTAGTTTGATCTATTTCATAAACAGACGTGATCTTTGAAAACGGATTAGTTATTTTTCAACCATATCCTATGAGATTGTCTCAATACAGTGTTAGTGTTCCAGAAAAACTCATTCTTAAAAATCAGGCAAAATCAAATTCTTGTTGAATATGCTTGGTAACATATCAAATCGTGTTGCTATCTTCTTCTTTCTGACCTTCATAAATATTCTTTCATGTACTGAAATTTGCAAGAAAGGATATTCCTATTTAAAATCTATGTTATAGTATTTGATATAATGCGGTTGAAAGGAGAACTCGGTTAGTGAGACGTTTCCTGTTAAAGAAGCTAAAGCTGGAGAATGAAGTGATACGAGCACAAGGAAATTTTAAGTGATGCGTAACATCAGAGTTTAAGATGTGCACTTGTTCGGAGGAAATGGAAGTTACAAGAGGAAAAGAAAAACTATTTCACGCATGAATGGAGATTGATAGCTGCTGTGTTTATTTTAGAAGTATGGAAATACTTTCTTTCTGGAGTAACATTTAACATCGTCAGTAATCATAAGAGTTTGAGATATCTGCTTGATCAGGAAAAAAAATTGATCAAGAGATAAAGAACTTTCATTGGTTAAAATCGTTTGGAATAACTTAAGAGGTGAAACTACGAGGGAACTGGAAGAAAAGATAAAGGAATAATGTTATTATTTATTCCGAGGGTGTGAAATCATGGCTATTAAATTTCGAGGACCAAATTTCTATAAAGAGGGGGAGTATTGTAACATCCCAAAATTTTCTATCTCTTAAGCAGTAATTTTGACAGTTAACAGAATTTTACTGTTTAGTAATTTCTGGATACTGTAAAATTATTTTGATTATTCCGTCAGCGTATTTGATTGTTTTGAGTGATTTACTCCGTGTCTGGAAAATAAAAATTTTCGAGCCGGGGAAAACTTTACGTAATTTAATTTTTATCGTTAGGTAATTATTTTACGTAATCTAATTTGATATTTGTGAATTTTATAATTTTTGTGATTTTATGTGTGATTATAAAATTTTTACTGATTGTGGGCCCAGGAGGTGTATGTGGGCCCAGGTGGGTCCCGCAAAGTAAAAATTTTTCTACGCATAGAAAAATTTGTACTGTTTAGATGGAGACAGGGGATCTTACTAAACCTGAATCCGGAAATAGTTTTAGAAAATTTCTTGTACTGTGTTTTGTACTGTATTTATTTATCGGACGATAAAAATACAGTAAATATATTCTTTCGTGAGGTTTTTGGCAGATAAAAATAGAAATTATATTGCTAAGTCAACATTAGTGGTTATGACAACTTTTGACGGACCAATAGGAAGCAAGCCAGTCTTCTAATATTGAAGATTTTAAAATTAACCGTTGATTTAATCGATGGTAAAGACTTGATCTTGATTTAATCAACGGTGGAGATGGATCAATTATGACCATTGGATATGAATTTAATCAATGGTAGAGATCTGCTCTCAAAAAGTGACAAAGACCATTTATGACCATTAGATGAAGAATTAATCAAGGGTGGAGATTTGGTCTTGTAAAGTAACAAGGACCATTTATAACCATTGGATGAAGATTTAATCAATGGTGAATATTTAGTCTTAAAAAGTGACAAAGACTAATTATGACCCTTGGATTAAAAGTAAGAAGGAGTAATCTTGACCCTTCATTTTTATAGACACATCTAATGACTAGAATTTAAAGGAGAAAGATCCAATGGCCTAGATTAAGTCTTCTAAATCAAAAGTCTACCTAAATCCTAACCATTGAATTAATCAATGGTCTAAGATGCTCTAAATGATGGCATGAAAAGATGACAACATTATTGCATACATAATTCAAGGTGGGGGACGGTTTTGTGAAGTATTTTGGAGCTAAAGAAAACTTTATGTCATTATTAAGTGGTCTTGGTCAATTATGCATCATTGTTGAATTAATTGCACTTTTTGAAGAAGCACCTACGGCCATGCAAAGTTAAAGGGGACAAATTTAATTCAATTAATTCATTTGGCTATTGTCTTTATACCTACAAGAAGCTAAATAAAAGTAAGTCAATTTTTGATGACTTAGCACATATATCATATGGCCATGTACTACTTTTTAGAGACAAACTACTCATGATTGATTTATTAGCATCCTTAGGAGATGACTTGAACGGGGTGCATGGTTTTGAGAGGCCTTAAGGCCATAGAAAAAGTTTGAAGACTATTATTGCCATCCTTGGTCATCGTTAAACATTTTCAAGAAGTTAAGTTACTTACTAAGTTTTCTCTCATTTCTCTTCTCCAAGCAAGTTTCGGTCAAGCACCTTAGAACCATCATCCAAATTTCTATCATTTCATCCAACTTGATTTTCTAAACCTAAACACCATTCTAAGAACATCTCTAGTTATGAGTTTTTCCAAAATCATTCATCTTGGGCTTCAAATCCAAGCTTCAAGTTTCTATCAAAAATAAAAAATTCCATCTTTGTGTTTCAAGAGAAACCATTCGGTCAAGACACTCAAAACCACCATCTAATCTCTTTTAATTTCATCCAACCATAGATCTTGAATCTACATGATATTCTAAGAAACTTTCATGTTGGAGATTTTCTCTAAATCATTCATCTTTATGGACTTTCTTCAAGATCAAAGTTATTGAGTTTTTGAGGTGAAGTGTAAGAAAACTTCATTTCTTCTTTCTTTTTCATGATCTAAACCATGTTTGATCCATGGTTCCTCTTAATCAAGCTTAGTATACTAATTTTTATGTATTTTGTTTTGTATCTGAGAAGCCCTTGGTGGAGAAGGACTTGGAAAAAGAAGCAAAACAATGAGTTTTTTAGAATCTTCAAGAGGTAAGAGGGAGATCCATCTCACTAACCAAGCATGGTGGTGAGAGATGGTCTTATATTTGATGGGTGTTGAATTCATGTGAGAATTCATATCCATGGTCATGTAATAATTTATATGTGTTTATGAGTTTTGATTAATTGCCTATGCTTAATATGTTTTGCATGAGTTTATGATTTTGATGGTATGCTTATACTATGCATGATGATAATATAGTATGCTTTTGATATATATATATATATATATATATATATATATATATATATATATATGTATGTGTATGCCATGATTTGATGATGGAAAGAAAATTAATTTTGCTCCCAATGGCCAAGGAAGAGCTACGGTTTTTTTGCGCTTGATTAGGGTTCATGTTGAAATTTTTCAAGAACAAGGGAATTAATTTTTGATCCCTAGAACATGGTGAATTTCAGTTAAGACACCTCAAGATAGGTGTTCACAAAATTAATATTTTCTTGAATGATGAAAATGGATGTTTAGAAAAAGCAAGGAAAATAAATAAAGAGTTTATTTTTCAAAGAGTACATGAACACGATTTTAGAAGGATTTTTATTGATTTATTTTGTGTAAAAAGTTTCTAAGTGTTTTACTAAACATGAGATTTAAATGAAAATAACAATGATGATTTTAAAGGATTTGTAAAGAAAGTGAAAAACGGATTTGCAAAGAAAGTGAAAAATGGAAATGAACAAATGATTTGATTTTCAAAGACTATGAGTCTTACGGTTTTGTAAAGGATTTTTAATGGTTTTGTTTGTGTAAAAACCATATCAATTTAAAAGAAAAAATATTTGATGGTTTTCAATAGTCATGTCCTCGTTTTTTTAAAGGCTTGTAATGTCTTGATTTTTATGAACAAAGTGATTTTCAAAGTGAAAACGTAACTTGATTTAATACAAGGAATTTGGAAAGGGAATCAGAGTGTTTTTATCACTTGAGAGAATTTTGTAAATGAAAGACAAAGAGAGGTTGAACATGTTTGAACTCTAATTTATTTTGAAGAATGATTTTGGAAGTGATTTGAGAAAAATGGAGAATATAATGGTGATTTGAAAAGTTACTAACGTATAACTTATTTTTGAGTTTTGAAATACGTTAAAAAATGTTAAGTTTTGAAACGTTGATTTATATCAATGGAAAAGTTATTTTTGTGGATTATATTTTGGGAAAGGGTTTCTTGAGTAAAAAAATGTGGAAAAAATTTTTTTTGAGTAAGAAAATGTGAAAAATGAAATACAAAGTTATATTATTTTGAGAAAAGTTGAAAAGGAATTTTTGAAGGTCAAGAAGTATTTTCTCAGAATGAAATTGTAGTGAAAAAATTATTTACGATCTTAAAAACGTAATTTTAAAGTACGTGGTTTGAAATACAATAAAATATTTCTAAGTGTTTGGAAATACAGTAAAATATTTCTACGCGATTTTAAATACGTTGAAATATTTTTACGCGATTTGAATTACGTTTAAATATTTTACGTAATTTGAATTACTATTAAAAAATCACTACGTATGGAAAAGTGATGAATTATTTTTACGTGATTGTGAAAATAGCAGGAAAATCATTATGTGATTTGAAAAATGTTTTAAATATTTTGAAAATGAAAGAAAATGATTCTGCGACTTAAAAGGATGATTTTTAAGTTACGCGATTTTGAAACAAAGAAAAAATGTTATGAGATTTGAGAAACGATATCTTTACACGCATTGAGAAAAACGTTAAAAAATTAGTACGTGATTTAAAAGTGCAACAGAAGAGTTGCGGCATTTTGAAAAAAAAAAACGTAACAGAAGTGTTACGATATTTTGAAAACGTAACAAAAACGTTTTGGAATTGTGAAAACGTAACGGAAATGTTGCATAATTTTATGAAAACACGACGAAAGTGTTTTATAATTATGAAAATGTGATAACATGATTTTGCTGTTGAAAATACAATATAATTTGGTACAATTTATATGCATTGGAAAGAGATGCCTGTGATTGGATTTGGTGCATTAATGCATTAAAAAAACTTGCGTTGAGGCATATGATACATTGAAATAATAAAATTGAAAAGATTTGGCCCTTTGAGGTTGGACTTGCACTGATATATTCGTGCATTGTATATGGTCCTTGTGGTTGAAGAGGGAATGATAATTGATAGTGAGGTCTATTATGGATCTTGGGGCGTCGAGGCGCGCGGCGACCGACCAGTGGACAGCGAGTACCCCAGTGCCACTTGGAGATGCAAATCAGTTGCAACGCATTGACGATACCCGACAAGAACACGATTCTTTTCAACAACCGAAGATTGTCTTTGGGCTAAGGTCGACATTGACATGAGATTCTCCTCGAAATTGTGAAAACCTTCATAGAGTCGTTTTTGAAAAACTGAGTCTTTGTGCACATGCATAATCTGACATTTATATCCGTGTGATATATTAATTGAGGAATATTGGCTATAACAATTGTTTTGAATACTAGGATGATGATGATGATGATAATTAGACAATGTTGAGGGCATTATCGTATTTGTTGTTTATGATAATTGAACTGATAAATGATTGGATGATGATAGTTGATTAATGTTGATGGTATGATATATTTGTATGATATGTTGTTTGTGTTATCTCCTACCACAAGAAATTGTGTTATGTTGTTTCTTTGTTAATAACCTCCAAATAATAGAAGTCGAGTTTTTGAAATAACGGCGAGGATACTTTGAGATTGGTGACAACAATAAGGAGTGGACATTCAAGACTCATTTATAAAGAACTATAGAACGGATGTCGATATATTAATTGAGGAATATTGGTATAAGTTTTAACGTTAGTTTTGAATTAAGTAGGATGATGATGATGAGTTTTATATTTCTTAAATTATGAAATATTTATTAGTGTCAATATTGCATGTTAAGATTTTCAATATTACCTAATATTTTCAAATTTTATGTTTTAGTAAAGAAGAAATTTTAAAACCCACTTTTTATAACTCAAACTTTGTGTGAATTTCTTTTCAGATTATGAGTCGGGAGTCAGACATGTGATATCCTAGGGAGGGTGTTACACGTGGGGATTGAGCAACGACATCCCGACGAATTTTAGGTTTCAGGCCACTCAAAAAGCAATCTAACAAAGCATTGTTACTAACACCCATCACCTTGTTAGCAAGGGTTGTGAACTCCGTGTAATAGGCGGTCACATTTTCTGATTGCTGCAACTTAAAGAGAGAAGCATGTGGACAATCAAATTGTGAAGGCCAAAATTCTAATTCTAAAGCTCTTGTAAAAGCATGCCAGGTGGGAATTAAATTGTTTTTGGTCATTAATTGGAACCAAGGTATAACATCACCCTCCATGTGGATAGCGGCTATGATCATACGTTGCTCATCACTGGTTTCATAGTAATTGAAAAATTGCTCAGCCTTAAAGATCCATTGAGTGGGTGTTGTGCCATCAAACTAAGGAAAATCCATTTTCACATTTCGAATCTGAAACGATACTCGAGTAAGAGTAGGAGAAGTTACCACAGTAGAAGAGTCCTTACCACTTGTTGAACTCTGAAGACAAAGCTGATCTAGTTTTTGGCCTATGGATTCCATAGCTTTGGACATTGAATCCATGGTCACCTCGAGCCGCTCCAATCACATTGTGGACACATCGTGTTTTTGGTCCACACGCTTGATTTCAGCTGCCAAATCTTTGAGTCGTGTATTTTTAGCCATGAGTGGTCAATGAAAGTACCAAAAGTTATGGTAACTTCAATCAAATAGTAACAAACACAATCAACAGATAAATGGAAGGAAGGAAAACAATATTATTAACAAAATATTCACAGAATGAATCCTATGAGCAAGGAATCCAACTCTGGAATTTCAAGAAGCAAGAGAGAATAAGAAAACAGAGCATTTCCAAGAAGAAGAGAGAATGCCAGAGAGAGAGAGAGAAATGAGATCACAACACAATTCACACCCACTCATGTGTTCCCTCTTGTCTATATAACTAACTCCCTCACTTCACGAAATCCTTCCACTTTGTGCATTTTGCTTGCATTTTTTGGGCCTTTTTCACCTTTGCCCATTTGACTGATGTGGGCTTGATGCTCTGGTATATAGGCATGACACGACGATGACAACTGTGACCAAGGTGGCGAATGACAATGGCAAACGACAGCGGCATTCTTTAACCTCGCAGTGATGTGTTCTCCATCTTCAGAGTTCTCAAAAGGGCTCGTTAGAGTTTTGGGGTTTGAATGGACATGAGTTGAAATTTCAAAAATTTTGTAGAGTTATTCTTGTCCAAAATATTTTAATTGGACAACTTCTGGAAAAGTTCAAAGAGTCTACTTTAAGAAGCATTGACTTTTAGGCTTTAGCTTCTTTATAAGCTCTTTTAAGAGCTTTTACAAGGCAAAAGCTAATGCAATAAACTTATCTAAACATCCAGCTCCTATAAGCTCTTATGAGCAGTCTAGAAACGGGACCTTTGTTTCTTCCGTATGTGTTGAGATAAATCTCAACCAAACATGCTGTACATCAGTTACGAGCCACACACAATTAAGGCACCAATGTTCCTATGTACATGAAAGAAACCAGAGGATGGCATTGACAGCACTCTTCTGACCGAAAATGAAAAAAAAAAAATTGATATCATATAATAAGGAGCCTATGATACAAGGAGCCTATGATATCAAAAAAAAATTGACAGCACTCTTCTTCGTAGTTCATACAACTTTAAGGAGCCTATGATACGAGACAGTGCCAAAAATATACGATGCAAGGTGGGAAGCCAAAATTAAAAAAGAGAGAATGATGGATTTGCTGTTGAAAATATTTTCAGTTTGAGTTGTGCAAGAAATTTAATCATATAATAAATTGATATAACCAATAATTTACTTACCATTTAAATCACATTATCGTATAGTTAAATTTCTTGCGCGAGCCAAATTAGAAATATTTCCAACAAGTATTTTAATCATTCTCCCAAAAAAGAAAAGCTCTCAACTAGAAAAGGTAAAACCTAAAAGGATCATTTCATGTTTCATTGATTATTATATATGCACAACTTGATTAAGTTATTTCCCTACTAAAGGATTCGAGGTTCTGATTCTGCAAGCTTCTAACTTGTAAGAGATAATTAGAAACGAAATCAGACGAAATACAAATAAGCTCATCAAGGTACTGTGCCACTTTCTCACATCTCCAAGAACTACAAGCTGATTCTGGTAAACCTTGATTAGTCTTCTAGTAATAACTCAAGTAATAAAAGGGGCTCCATGATGCTTTATAGTTGATAGGATTTGATGTCACCACAAATCTGCCTGATAATTATTCCTCTACTTGCGGGGGTCCAAGTGAGGGTATAGTCCCAAGACATGCTCAGGCATGAAATCATGCCTCGTCAGGATCCCGACAATTGGAGGCTTCTGCAAAATATAGTGTAACTATAAAAGTTACTTCAAGCCAATATTGAAAAATAACAATACAAAGATAATCCATAATTGCAAAGCTAGTATAACAGACAAAATCACAATTTCCTACATGACAGCATGTTTATTAAAAAATTTAACGAGAGGACATTTTTAAGTCATTGGGTTAAGGTATTTGAAATTTAGCATCATGAATAATCAGACATGAACAGCATTATCCTCAGCTTATGCAAATTTACTAGCACTTCCAACCAGACATGATACTGTGTAACACGGTCCACACACACACACAGAGATAACAGTAAGAGACTTACTCCCGGTGTCTTTGGCACCACCAACAAGTGCCTGAGGCCAAGCTCCCGGAAAAGAACAGCAGCTTTAGCTAGAGACATTGTTTCCACTACTGTATATGGTGACCTATTAGTAATTGGATGGAGATCAACATACATTTCCATCTCGTCCTCAAAAATGTCTAAATCCTCCAGCTTGATCCCCTTGCCTGAACCTGGCTTTGCAAAATCATGTGCCTTGAATTCCCTCATAATGGAGGACGCAGTCATCCCCCTTTGCTTTGTAAATGTCCTGTGTTTAAGAAGTACAAGCAGATGAGACCTCAAAACCAACCCACACAACTCAGGAGCATCTGAGAAAGGAGGCTCATCAATTACAGGAAAGCCATGATGTCGCGTGACCTTTAAAGCATGCACAATATTCCCCACTTTTTCAACCCCAGAAAATGTAAACAACGGACCAGAAACAACATCACTCACAATTAATTGCCTCATGTATGGTTCTGCATGAGCTTCCATATAAGGTAGCCCCTTCATTTCCACAATCTGATCGTAAACACCTTTGTTAAAACAATCAGCCACAGACTTTGAAATGAGGAGAACCAACATCACCAATGGAAGCATCAGCAGGTTATTAGTGAGTTCAAGAAGTATGACACAAAGAGAAACAGTCATTCTCATGGTGCCACCAAGGAAGGATGCAGCTCCAAGGAGAGCAAACAAGCCCACATCAAGAACAGTGAATGGACTTAACAGACTCCCTGCAAGACGCCCATACGAAGCTCCAGCAAGTATGACAGGAATAAAAAGCCCAGAGGGAATGGCAATGCCATAAGTGATGATTCCAAGAAAGTATATGGCCACAAAGAAAAGTAGAAGACTAGAGAGCTGAAATATTTTGTCAGAGCCAGTAATAAATAGGTTACGGATAGCATCATCGTTAGTAGTGAAAAAGAGAGACGCAACGTCATTGTAGTGGTTAGGTGGACACTTAAAATTCTTGTAGTGTCCAGAGTGCCCTACAGTTGGGCACTGATCCATCAGGTGAGGAGGACAGGGAATACACTTTGATAGCCATGGAAGGCCAAATGAACAGAAAGAGGTCAAAAAGGAGATAATGATGACAAGTAGAACTTTGAATATAGGGCCTCTCCTGCAATACATAATCAACAACAACAGAGAAATAATTCAAAAGAGTTCAGCATGATAACATAAGAAGACAAGATTACAGATTAATACGTAAAATAGTCAAGTAAAATATCCCGAAAAAACATATGTCTGAATCTCTACAAGCTTAATATATTGTCAGACATCAACAAATATATTATATTGTATTCTACTATTCTTAAATATTTAGTTATCAACAGACGTTTACAACTTTATAGAACATCACTGGCCTTCCTGAGCAGTGAGCATAGTAATATAATCGGACTAGAAGTTGACATGATCTAAAGGCCAAGTCAACGAGCTAGCAGTTTGACTGCTAGTTAAGCGGTTGAATTGAAAAACTCGAACAATGAAGAAATTATTTTTAAAAAAAATACTATATGAAAAAAGTACTTCGTATAAAAAAATACTATATGAAAAAAAGTGCTAGTGATGAACTAAACTCGTAGTGATAATTATTCAGCTTTAATTTTCTAAAATCAAATTGGTTAAATAATAATATAAATTAAAAATTTGAGAATATTAGTCAACAAAGCATGTGGTCTAATGACAAAATGCATTTTTTCATAAGAGTCCTTTATGTACCATGTTCAAAATCAAATCTTACATATTGTCTTTTCAAAATAAATTTTTTTTTTTAAAAAACTCGAATCAAACCATCTAAGGGCGGGTCGGAGAGCCACCTAAAGTTGACCGGATTACTAAAAAAACTGGTTATGACCAAGGTCCGGACCAGGTGGGAGACCGGGTCACATGTCCGGTCTGGTCATGGCCGTACAACTATGTTCCTGAGTGTTTTGCAGGTTAATGGCTAGAACATAAAGAATCAGTTTGTTCCAAATACACCAATCAAAGAATACCACTTTTTATAAGACAATATGACACCACCGTGTAAGGCCCAATTGTAAGACCAACAGATGTAATCTACTACTTTTGGGTCCCATTCTACATCTCTATATCAAGTTATCTACAATGGAAGCAAATAAAATAAGCACATGCATGCAAGCCTTTTCATCAAAATAAAGAGGGTTTAGGACATACTCATTTATGATGCTGTAAGTGCGAAGGACCTTATCAACAAGATAATTGTAAAGGCTTCCCAAAAGACCTCCAATAATTCCAAGGAATATAACTACTAGTAGGTCAGGTGTGCTGTATGCAGGCTTTGCTGAATTAACATCAAACATTATCAAGCCTCCTTCCCCAAAAAGGCCACATTTTCCACCTCGACAAAATTGTATGAAACCTCTCAGCACTACAGCTACTACAGCTGTTGTAAAAAAAGTCCGCCACAGAAGAGCACTCCTCCACCTGAAATTACAGAAATGCATTCATAGAAACATAACAATACAAAAGACACAAGTTTTTAAATTGCGGCTACATGACTTGCCATAGATTGTGAAGTGGGGGCAGGGGAAATGACAAACATAAAGCCCTCAGACATTGCATTTATGCAAAAAAAGAACTTGCACGAAAGTTATATTGATTTAGTTATATTCGATCATTATATGAATTGTCAGAAAAGTTAATCATGCAATACTAGCTAATCATATGTCCAGATACATATTGGAGTGGTCATGCAGTTGTCACATATGAATTGCATGTAACATGCATGCAAATCAGGAGAGAAAGACAGAGGACCATGAAGCTGCTTCTTCAAGTGCAAAAAGGACACCACCAACTGGGGCACGGAAGGCACCAGCAACACCAGCAGCTGCACCACAGGTGATCAAATCCCTTCGATCTCGGTCATTTTTAAAATGTTTGAGCCATTTCCACGTCAGTCGATATTTTCGAGAACCACCTTGTCCAAGTAAATTAGCTATGCAAGCACCAGTATGTACCATAGGTCCTTCCTTACCCACAACAAAACCCGCCGCAACCCCAAAAATTGAACCAAAAATCTGAAAAGTTCAAGCCATTTCTATATTAAGAACCATGGTCAGTGTCAACCAACAAAGGAAAGACTCTCAAACAGAAACGTGTTCCAAGATTCTCCTACTGGCAAGGGGGAGAGACTAGGAGATGACTACTACAACAACAACAACAACAACCAAGCCTTTTCCCACTAGGTGGGGTCGGCTACATGGATCAAACGATGCCATTATATCCTATCATAAACCAAGTATTCAGAAATGTCATTCAAATCTAAATCTTTTTTAATAGTTTCACCTATAGTCTTTCTTGGTCTCCTTCTACCTCTAGCTATATGACTATTTTTATTATTTAACCAAAGCCAAATGAAGGCAGATTCAGAACTCATAACTTTATGCTCAACAAGGTTCACCATTTAGAAGGGGCGACTTCTTGAAGTATAGTATTTCATATATTAGAGTGTTAATGAATTTCTTGTTAGCATTGATTAAAAACACTTCTTATCAATTACTTTAAGAGAAATATATGAAAGTGTGTTTAACTGATCAGGAGAGAAAAGGACATTTGGATCTAATAATTTCCTAGGAAAGCTATGCACTTATACACATATAGTGAAAAGAACAAAAAGGATGAGACTTAACGCTACACACATAATACCAAGTTGAGTAGGTAACTAACTAACCTTAACAAAAAGGGTACTTGGAGCCAATATAGAGGGAGCATCTACACCATTGAGGTATGCCTTCACCTCAGGTATGCCAGACCCCGCTGCTGCAGGGGCAATGTAGGCACAAAGGGAAGCAGCAGCAATGGCTGAAATCATGTTACAACCGACATACACTGCAAAGGCCCGATGATACCTGTTCTGCAGTAAAAATCATAGCGTAGTTATCCAAAATACTACAAGTTATTAATATCTCTGTAACATGTAAAAGCTGTTCATGTACAAATGCCTTTAGGTTGAGTAGGTCATTAGAACGAAAAATACATGGATGTTACCACATAAAAGGGCTGCACAAAGAACAAATGGTTGGCAAATATAACCTTTATCTTTCTTTTTCTTTTATTTATGCTATCCTACACTTTGTAATTAAGTATTGCAAGACTGAACATTTACTCAAACATCATAACAGAACTAGACCGCAATACAGCAGTACCAGAAAACCCAAATAAATAAATAAAAACCCTCAAATTTTATCCTACTGTTTATGGATGAAACAATGAACAGATCTGCAAAACTGCCAAGACCATTATGCAGGAGTATGAAATGTACAATAGAAAATGAACACAAACAGAAATATTATGCTCAAAAGGATTGAGGACGATAAAACTACAATTATAAAATTAAACCTTAATTATAAAAATAAGGCACAGTATAAGCAGACAATTGAACACGACAAATTACACTTGAAAATGGGAGGGGGAAGAGAAGAAGCACATGATAAAATTAGAAGTAAGCAACAAAATACGAGTGTATATGAGTGATAGGAATAGTCACACTTTTGCGTGAGCATGAGATTGTTGGTGAGTAGAAGCTTGAAACCAGCAATATTCTCAACTCCAATGTTATTGAAGAAGGCAACAAGCCCTGTGCCTAAACCAATAATAAGTGCAAGGCTCCATTTTAGGACAACATACTGGCCTATCTCAGCCTTTGTCCTAGACCTCCAGTCTTGCTTGAATAGATCATTCTCAATGATCCTGCATGTAAAATGAACAAAGTGAGGTAGAACTTTAGTAATGGATGACTATTTATGCAGATCAAAAGCAATAATCGTCACTCAAGACAAGAACAACTTTGGCCTCTGACTCTGTAGGCCTGCAAGGCTAAAAATCCAATATGCTTGTAAGAATGCAATAAAGAGAAAGAAGCCTTAAATGATTCCACGGGTAATTTACAGGTAAGGTAATACTTCACCTATTTCTTCCATTCCATGAATTGTAATTGCAATAAAAACAAACGTAGACAAGACAGACAAGAGTGAATAGGAAAAAAAATAAAAAAAGGTAGTACTCGTAATCAAGGCTTTCAATAGGACAAACATTGGCTCCGACAACGGCGAGCTGGGAAGTGTTGTTCATCCTGTTATTCTTCACAAGCAGAGGCTTTCTCAGACTGAGACTCTCTGATGATCCTAATCCTGATCTGCCCCTCTCTATCCTCTCCTCTTTGCCATCGTTCCCCGTGATCATCATCCCCTCTATCTCCGGGTTCCTCTCTTGATCCATTTTAATTCTCTCTTTCTCTCTTGGATCAGCACTCATTCAGCACTCAGCAGATAAAAAACAATAACAACAAATAATAAAAATCCTATCTATTGGGAGAGGCTTGAAGAATCTTCTTCAAATTTGTGTATCAACTCAACTCAACTTTGAATTTGATGAGATGATTCAAAATCTCTTCTCTTGTTCTTTTTTAAGGCCATATTTAGCTGGCAAATTCTGATTCATATATCTATTATTAGGAGAAGAATGGGTTTTTGGAAAATGCAAATCAGAAAATGGAAAATTCTCTCATTATTATTATTACTTATATTTTCCTTTAAGTGGACAAAGTTACTTCCACGTCAGAGAATTTAGTGGCAGCGCCTGTTGGCTGTTTTTTATAGGTTGTACGAGTAGAAAATTCTAGACAGACGACGACAGATTCATGCTTGGAGTTAGTGGACTGCACATAACGAGTAACGACGTTGTTTCTTAACGTCGTACGATGGATAAAACTAAATAATTCTTTTGGATAACGGAATTAAAATTAAAATATAATTTTTTTTTTTATTTTTTTAAAATTAAAATTAGTTTAAAATTTAAAATTTTATGTTTAAAATTTCTAAAATATTAAAATAAAAAATTATAATTATAATTTTAATTTTAATTTTATTATTTAAATATATGATTTAAAATATTTAAAAAATATTTAAAAATTAAAATTAATAAAAATATTAATACAATAATATTTTTATAATATAATAATCATATTTTTTATAAAGAGATTTTTCATGGATTTTTTTTAAAAAAACTATTAAAATAATTTTTATAAAATATAAAAGTAATTTTTATATAAATATAAAATTTCAATAAATATTCTTTTATAAATAAATGCAGAAAGAGAGAGAAAAAAAAGTTTAACTTTTAAATTATGAAATTAGTAATTCTTAAGATATATACTAAAAATTGAGAAAGACTTAAGTTGCGTTTAGTACACCTGATTGTATAAAGTATGATAGTATAAGACAATATGATAAAGTCTGATATTATAAACAAGTTGATAATTTCTTATACTATCAAAGATTTGGTGCATTTAATATAAATAACTCGATAAGATATATAATTATTTATTATGACTATATTATCTTTAACATTTTTTACCATTACCTTTTGCTTGTCAAACCATCAATGAAATAATAATAATAATAATTGTGAATATAATAATAATAATAATAATTACAAATTTAATAATAATAATAATGAATATAATAATAATTACGAATTTAATAATAATAATAATAATAATAACGAATTTAATAATATTAAAAATAGAGTGTAATGTTATATCATGGAATCATAAGAAGGATAGTGTTATATTATTAGAGTGAGATAAAAAGTTTTAACTGGATTTGACTATCCTATCAGGTGGACATACCAAACGTCTGATAGTATAAACTTATATTATCAAATCCTCCTTATACGACGCACCAAACATAACCTTAACTTAATTGTTTTTCAATTTCATAAAATTGGTTTATAGAATTATAATTCAAATTCTAAATGATATTCTAAATACAAAAATTAGAATTAAGAAGTTCAATTCTAATTCTAAGTTCTAATTTATACTCAATTCCAAGAGACAAACAAATACTACTTTATTAGTCTGTATTTGGATAATTTATAATTAAAATCATATTAAAGTTTTATTTTATAAATCGATTTAAACACAAAATAAATTAATTTAATTAAAATCAAACAGACATACACTAAAAAACTTTTGAAAAATATTTTTTTAATTAATTTAATCTAAACATGCACTAATTATATATATTAATCTGCATCTACTATTTCGGACTAAACAATTGTCAACCAAAGGTTAAGTGTTACTAACATAGAAAACTCACTGTTATTTATTCGGAACAATTTTTTTTATCGTATTTATGTTTTTTTATCTTTAAAGTGCATTTATATTGTAGAGGATTGTATTATATAACTTTAAACCCTTTCTCACATATAGCAATGTCTATTACTTTAAGTAGAAGTTCCTTAAATATGTAATTATCAATTTGATCTCATAATTTATCAGAGCGGTATCATCTTTCATGATCTGTCTCATCATTATTTTACTACATAGTTCTTGAAAATTTAAAATTTTGATTAGTCACATCTCATGTCGTGTTCTCTTTTCGACTTTCTCTCCATGTTTCTATTTCAAACTTGGTATTAAAAAACTTAAGCTCTCGATCCAGACTAATGTTGTTTGCTCCATTCAGACACTACTCCAAACCTCCGTTCAAACACCATCCTAGATTCTAAACTTTATTCTAAACTCTGATTATTGTCATAGATTCCATACTCCAATTTTTATCGTGCTTCAGATCGTCGTCGTCCTTGCCTCATCATCAGCACCGTCCTTCATTACCGTCGAGCCAAAAACTCTCATCGTTGCCGTTTTTGGTTCGCTGCATCTTAGACCTCTATTTTTGACTTCTTCTCTCTATTCCATCACAGATATAGTTTGACTTTGTATCCATTGTAGATTTTCCCATATCTATATTGGTTCAATCACAAATGCAGTTTAGGTCTCTTGGCTTAAATATTCGAGGATACCCATAGGCACCCTCACAATAATCATAAATGGGTACATGCAATGTGGACAATAGAAGCATTACCCACTCCTGTACCGTTGACATTTCCCTCTAAGAACATATAAATAATGTAGATAGAAAAATAAAAAGAAGAATATGATTAGTAATGTAGTCAATAGAATTTTTTATTCATTAAGCTTTCAGTAAAAGAAACTATTTTCGATAGATAGAATTTGGTTTAAAAAATTGAGTAGATGTTAAAAAATTTACTTTATTGTTATGTTTTCTTTTGGTGATTTTTAAAATTTTGTATTAAATTATTAAATATTCTCGAATACCCATAGTTACCTGCTTTCCCACAAGAATCATATATGGATACTCACAATGTGGATTGGGGAAGTAGTACTTGCCCCTATCTCATTAACATTCCCATCTAAGAATATGTAAATAATGTAGATAAAAAAAAAAAAAAATAAGATTAACAATGTATCTAATAAGATTTTTTATTCATTGAGATTTTAGTAAAAGAAACTATATTTGGTTTATAGAAATTGGCTTTAACAATTCCAATGGATCATAAAAAATTTATTTTATTGTTATGTTTTCTTTTGATATTTTAAAATTTTATATTGAATTATTAAATATCCACAAATACACATAGGTACCTACCTCTCCAATAGAGATTATAAATGGATAGGCACAACAAGATAGAAGAAGCACTACTCGCCCAACTCCTGCCCACGTCCATTGGCTTTACTATATGGAAACATGTAAATAATGTAGAAAAGGAAACCAAAATAAGAATAAAAGTAGCAATATAGTCAATAAAAAATTGTATTTATCGAGTTTTCAACAAAATAAGTTGTATTTAGTAGATAAAATTTGACTTCAACAAATTTGATAGATGTTAAAATTTATTTTATGTATATTTTCTTTTAGCAATTTTTAAAAATTTTATATTAAATTATTAAATACCCCTACATATATCATATACCCCTACATATTCACAGATATTCGCTTCCTCCATACAGATCATTAACGAGTACCCATGATGGGAACATGAAGCACTATCGATCCCCACTTTGTTAATATTTTTGTATGAGAATATATAAATAATAATTTTTATATGAAAATATATAAATAATGTAAACAAAAAATAAAAGATAAAAGTTTTGGTAGAAAAAAATATTTGTATAAGTTGATACTAGTAAAAGGATGGTAGTTCCTTAAAGAAATAGTAATAAATAATAGATAAAACGACAACTAATATAAAATTTGATCACATCTAATATAAGACGTGTAGAGGATCAACAATGATATTTCTACCGTGAATAGTGGCACACCCATTTCCATACCATATCAATGTACATACAAAATTTACTTGTATTTCTCCGTCTCTATTGTCTCGTATCTCTCTTTTTCTTTTTCATTTCCCTTCCATTTTTCTTTCTCCCGTCCCTTTCTCCCTCTCAAATTTCTCTCTTCTCCACTCAACCCACTAGCAAGCAGAACGCCCAACAACCAACATCACTCAAATTTCCCTCTTCTCCTAATTTGCCCTAATCACTCAACCCACCATGAGCGGCAGCAACACCCAACAACTAGCAGCAACAACGCGCCGTCAACAACGTACCAGCAGGGATACGAGTGACCTGATCTTCCCTAACGTCTTCACGTCTCAACCTCTCAACGTCTCAGCAATAGGTTTGTCTCCCTTTGCTTTTTCTCAGTAATGTCATTCAAATTATTTTTCTTTCTCTCATTCAAGGATGGATTTGTCACATTCTCTGTAATTGGGATTTCCTATATCGAGTTATTTATATATATATTGTTTGACCCATTATATGTAACTAAAGATAATTTGGAAGGATTGTGTTTATTATATTGGATTGATGCAATAGAAGTTGCATGCTTATGAGACATTTTTTAATGAATGAAATCTACTCCTATATTTTATCTAGAAATATAAGTTATAAATCGAGGTTTTGGTACATGCTGTGTGGACCAGACTTGACTTGAAGTGCATGATCAGCTAAAAATTTTTGTTAGTTACTATGGAAACTATTGATAGTTCAAATATTGGATGACGTGTTCATTTATTTGGGTGAGATTCCCTGGCCATAGCATCAACCACATCCCACATGGTTATAACAGTTGCAATGTTTAGATGTTATTGATTTCTTTTATAATAGTTCTCTGTTCCAGGGTCTCCTTTTATTTGCTTCTTGGTTTGACTGGTTTGATAGTGGTTCTATTCCTAGATCCTGTAACCATGCAGTAGATGCTCTAACAAATTTTTCCAATATGGTGAATCATAGATTGTGAATTACAAAGATTGAAAAGCATACTAGAGCCAACTAAAATAATTTTGAAGCTACCACTTTATAGATTGTGACAGTCCTTCCATGGCTCCAAGTCAAAAGTAAGGATGCACTCCTCGTGATCATCCCAGAACTGAGCCAACAATAGAAAGTATTTCCAAAATATGGTATACATCCGAGTCCTTTTTTACAATTGCTTCTAGATAGAATGCTATAATAACAAGGAGATGGCTAACTGAATCAACCAATTCAATAAGAATATGACATGATTAGGTGTTGGCTATTGATTTTTCTCAATTAGGTGCTTAGAATGAACTCTAAGTCGTTTCAGACACATCTTTGTTTTGGCTTTGTATCTGATAAGTACCAGAAAATTAAGAACAGAAAAATGAATAGAAACTCGAGTATATTGATTATTCTCTAGATGATATCAGTCCAGGAAATGTTTTTACAACTTCTAGGAATGAAGAAAGAAAATAGAAACAAGGATGAGCAAATTAAAGAGTGCTCAATTCTCTCTCAAGTCCAAGCCTAATTCCAGCCTACCCTTTAAGGTAACTAACACCTGCATAACTATTTCTCCCCCACTCACGTTTCCCTCCATTCACTCTCAACAGAATTCTCACATAACTTTCTTTCTTTGCCAGCTCATCAATTAGTTGCAGCTCTTGTATTTGCCTGCCCCTTTCTAGAATATATCTTAGTCAGCATCGGCCTCCTTTTTGGGGTTCCTATCAACACTTTCCCCCAAAAGACTCACCATGTCCTCAAGGTGAAACTCATGAAATTGTTCTTGGATTGAAGTCATAGGTTCTCAGGAACTTTCAAATTTGGGCAAGTCTTGCCATTTAATCAATATCTCTAAGTTTTGATACCAAATGCTCTTTTGCACTCTTACATGAACTTTAAGGCCAATTTCTTCATCTCCTTTAGTAGATTTTATCTTCCCTGTAGGACGAACTTCTAGCCGAAGTGATGCAAAGAACTTCAATGCAATTCCACCACTTCTCACTTCTGGATTTCCATAATAGACACCAATCTTATATCTTATTTGATTCAAAAATATAAGAGTACACCCAGCCTTAGAGGCATTTCCAGACATCTTACGCAAAGCTTGGCTCAAAAGACGAGCCTGCAACCCTATTTGTTGCATTCTAATCTCACCTTCAATTTCTGCTCGTGGAGTGAGAGTGGAGACAGAATCCACACAAATGAGATCTATGGTAATATGCTGGATCAAAAGCATGCTCAGCATCAACAAGCATTGCATTCCCTCCTAACTTCTGCACTTCGGTAATAGCATAGAGTGCAAGGGTAGTCTTCCCATTGTTTTCTGGTCCAAAAATCTCTAATATTGACCGTAAGCCCTGAGCACAAGAGCATTTGGTAATTTTTTTTTCAACTTCTTTCCTTTTTTTCTTTTTACTTTTTTTATAATTCTTTTGTCTTCTTTCTCTAAATGGCTATTGTTGCAGGAAGGAGTAATTTATGGAGTTCATAAACTCTTTCACGCTGCAATATGGTTAGGAACAAATTATCAAGTGTGTATCTCATTGCAATATATAGTCATGGGTTCAGTAATCAAGTGGTACTTTTAGTTTGAAATTTGGAGAGTTATAAGTGCTACTTAGATTTGATAATATATATGTATATATAGTTTGATTATTTCAACAAGTGGAGGCTTGAATCAACGAATAACTAAGGTAGTTTTTTTTTACTTTTTTGGACTCTTGTCATTATTATAGTCGAGTAAGATTTGATATTTGGCTTTAGTTTATGATTCTAACCTTTGTTTTCTGCATGCTTCACTTGCTTGCTCATACAATTAGTTTGATGAAATTGTTCAGTATCAAAATTTAATTCCATGCTTAAGTTGTTGGCTTGAATTCATTTATTGGGAGATTAAGTTTAATAATATACCCAATTTTTATTACCAGAATTTGGGTTTTGGGATATGCCTTTTATATTGGAAACTCTAAAATTTTTTGGTATGTGTAATGTGTATTATTAGAACCCGAGCTCAATTTTTTAACATTTTTATATAAGTTTTGCATAAACATCAATTTCTTGTCTATCATCATGTGTAATAAACTTTTCAAGTTTCTTGATGTCTTGTGACCTTTGGTAATTGTTGTTAGAGACATGTATGTGTATTGATTAAAACTTTGTCATTTTTGTAGGCTCAACTAGCTTATCTTAGAGATCAATTTACTCTTTCAGGGCCAAACAAAAGTGGGCTAATCTCTGCAGAACTTTAAGACAGTCAGCATACATCCAAGGTTGTTGTTTCTTTTTCAAATTACTTTCAAGCATTAACATTTATATTGACAAGCTATTTTGAGGAGCTCCACTGATGCCTCAAAGGATTCATGGGTCTTAGATTGTGTGAATATGATAAGTCTGAGGGATCGGAACTTCTCATAGACGTTTTTAACAACTTTGCTTCACTGAGAAGTTAAATTGTTAATCATGTCATGCTAACTATATTCAGCATATGTCATGCTAACTATATTCATCATAGAATGGTTTGATACTCTTAGCAGTTAACAAATCTTTATTTTAAGACCTATCAATTTTTTTTAGAAAATGTCAACAGAAGCAGAGGCATTTCCTTTGTGTTTCATTCTCAATTTTTTTTTGTTTGTTTTAATTTTAATTTATTCATTCTTTAATCTAAACACCCACTTAAGTATGAGTTATAGTGCATGCTTAAGCTTGACATGTTCCTGAATGTGTTGAAGAGTTGGACTAGGCATTGATCTATTTAATTAATTTGATACTATTGCAATGCCTTTTTTTGTAATATTTCTCAAACGCTATTGACCAGGGGTAGATTTCAGATTTAGGTGCAATATACTTTTATCTATTTTTTTAAAGTTTCATTTTTTTATACCATTTGAATTTTTCATGTCATTTTTAGAATATCATGTTGCAAAATATTTGTATGTCAATTGTTGTGATTGTGATGGAGGTAACCAAAAGACAATCTATATTCTTTGGATTTTTATTGTTATTTTCAAACTATTTTCATTCGTTACTTAAACTTAAGTCTAAGTTTGTTGAACTTTCCATGTTTCATGCTTTACTTTTTTTATTTGGAAGTTCTTATGCATTTTTATTAGAAGCCGAATTTAACCTTCAAGGAATCGTACAAGAGAAATATTAAGAAGATAAGGAGCCTAAAATACGATAACTTTGCTTGACATTCTCCACCAACTTTGTTAGTCATGGCAACCATTACCCAAGAGGGGGGGTGAATTGGGTGATGACTAGTTTTAATGCAACTTTGACAAAATATGCATTTTAAATCACTCAATAAATAAATATAGCAGAATATGCACAATAAATGTACAACTATTATAGATTACTCAACTGCAACTTGAGATATAGGATAAATCAAGCAAATGAGCTAAATATCAAGTTCAACTCAAGCATATATAATTAAGGTGCAAATGTAAAGAGATAGAGTTTAGAAGATCAAACACAATAGTTTATCCTGATTCGATCACCAATCTACTTGTGATCTACGTCCAGTCCTCAAGCAAT
This sequence comes from Ormosia emarginata, assembly GCA_029884605.1. Taxonomy (NCBI): domain Eukaryota; kingdom Viridiplantae; phylum Streptophyta; class Magnoliopsida; order Fabales; family Fabaceae; genus Ormosia; species Ormosia emarginata. The sequence continues at coordinate 628,615 of JAQQTP010000076.1, read as the reverse complement.
TGCTAGAGATTTTTCACTATCTTCAAGTTTCAACAGGTGCTCGATAACCTTTACAATTGAGAGCACTCAACACACCTTGGGATACCTCACCCTTGTGCTTGAGCCTCAAATAGGGATACCTCACCCTTTACAACTTTTGAGGGATGCCTCATCCTCAAGGAATACCTTACCCTTTACTAACTTTGAGAGATGCCTCACTCTCTAGGGATACCTCACCCTTTACTCTAGAGGGATACCTCACCCTCTCTTTATATATTACACAAAGTGTAAAAGATAGAAACTCTCTTGAAGAGTAGATAATACAACTTGAAGCTTATGGGTATAAAGGATTTATATACTTAGCTCAAAACAAAGATTTGGAGAAAAAGATGATGAAATTCGTTTTCAATACTCAAGGGTAATTTTCAGAATGTTCTCCAACATTTCTTTGATGCCCAAACACTTGTATTTATAGCCCACTAATATTTAGTGTCATTGGGTAAAATTTGGAAATGATTAATTAAGAAAACTAGTCATTTTATGACCGTTAGGAAGCGTTCTGGTTTGCAACTAATCTAGTTAGGACATTGTCCTAATCGGTTAGGCCTTTTAGGAAAAGCCTTCTGACTTATCAAATAACCTAGGTTAGGCATTTGGCCTAATCGGTTAGGCCACTTTAAAGTGCTTTTCACGATCATTTTAAACACATACTAACCGGTTAGGGAGTTACCCTAATCGATTAGGCCATTTTGATAGCCAAATTACATTTCACTTAAAAACATGTTCTAACCGGTTAGGAAATGTTTCTAATCGGTTAGGAGGCCATTTAAAACATGAAAAATGCTCTTTTTTATCATCCTAATCAGTTAGGACAAGTTCCTAATCGGTTAGGACATTTCAGAAACGTGAAAATGGCTTCTGGTAGAGTGAATAATCGGTTAGGGAAAGTCCCTAATCGGTTAGGACACTCTGGTTTTGAAAACTAACTTTAAACGATCATAACTTCTTTGTTTCTTATCCGTTTTAAGCAAATGACCACTCATTAGAAAGATCTTTGAGTCTATTTTCATATGAAATAAGTTTCAAAGCAAAACTCAAAGTATTTTGAAAGATATGATCAAAAGAGTAACCAAAGGTCAGTTTTGCAAAACACAAACTTGGCTATTTTTCATGGATTTGAACAACCACCAAGACTAGCTTTTCAAAACTTATTTGTTGAGCATTTTAGCATGTGAAAACCATTTGTAAAGATTTAAAAACATGTTTGAGCTTAGTGTGATTCCCAAATACCTTTACACAATATCTAAGTCCTATAAGCTAATCTTGAAGATCCTTGGACTTGATCATTGCACTTCTATTTCTTGTCTTTATTTGTTATCATCAAAACCATTGCTTTAGTCAATGCCAATTACAAACTTTGCTTATAATCCACCCCAAACCCACAATGAACACAAATTATAAGAATAAAAGAACTTACCCTAGCTTGACTGGAACCAGTTATTAAATGGAAAAGAAGAAATATAGAAACATCATTGTGACCCGTTTTTCCTTCAAAGATTTGAAATTTAAAATCCAATAGCTTCATAACATTTTGCAGCAAGTTTACAGACCTAGGGTAAGGAAATAGTAGCTAGTTGCAGAGAAGCGGTTAAAAAAAAAGAGAATGTAGCATATTACCTAGTACCTAGTTTAGAAGATCCTAAAATATGAGTTATCCATTTCATCCATTGAACCGAAAATGGCTTAAACTTCCCCAAAAATCCAATGCATAATGAAAAAATTAGTTATTTAATGGCATAACTACGTTTCTGTGAACATTTAAACAATGAACTAGAAGTAAAAAGGAAAAAAATGGAATAAGTAATAAGCCAAATCAAATTCATTTCACCAGTGAGGCCAACGCAACCAGACCAACCTACAAAAATAGTTGGAAGCAAAAATAAATGGAAACAAATGATGAGTTCAAAGTACAAACTATAGATTTAAGAGTGTAGAGGAAAAGGAAACAAAGGTAGAAAATGACAATGATAAAAAATAATAGTAATAATAAGGGCAGACAAAAAATCTGTAGAATGTTAGTAACGGTGAGCATTCACATTAGCAACTACTATATAACACATTAGCATTCATCCTTAGTCATAACAAATTCTTCTAAGTTAACATCATCAGCCAATGTCATCATAGATGTGTGAATGGTGTTGTCAAAACTACCAATTTCACAGTTCTAAACAGTAATAGAGTATCATAGCATTGTATAAATAATATAATTATAGAAGAGACTTCTCACCTTCATGCGACGTGCTTGTAAAGGAAGTAAGTCATCTTAAGTACATATTGCCTTTATATCAACTCCAGCTAACTCATCCTTAGTCATCACAAATTCTTCTAAGTTGACATCATCAGCAAATGTCATCCTATATGTGTGAATGAGCTTGATAAATGTAGACAATGGGTAGAAACAACAGAGTGTATATTTCCCACTAGGCAAAAACAGATACTGAGATAACAATTCATCACTTATAATTTAGTTGTAAGTTGTTGTTATTACTTAGTCTTGTGAATTTGCTATTATGTGGACTAGATTGAAGTTAGTTAACTGAGATGGACTAATTAAAGAAAGTACTGAGTGATTGTCTAAGCTGAGTAGTGTATAGTTTTGTTGGCTTGAGAATGGACAATGGGCCTTTTATAACGGAGGTCGTTAGTTTAGTTGTGATATATTATACGATTACACGGGTTTATATTTTATTAATATAAATATATAATTACATTTTAATCCTTGAACATTGCCATACCATTCTATTGATTGCATGGGCAGATTAAAATGCTTTCCATCATTTTGCAGGTACTGTTGATTCATTTGTAAAGTGTGTTGGTTGAATAAAAAATTTGGAGCTTGGCAAACAAGGAAAATGTATAGTACACATGAACTGCTTTTACTATTTGTATGACTGCTATTTATTTATTACTAACATAAACTTTATTATTACACTTTTCAGTTACATTTGAGGCATGCCTACGTACCTAATGTGTTGGTTGACATTAACAACAATTTGTCTATTGCGCAACGAACCCGAATCGAGGCCATTCCATTCAAAGCGCTTGTAAATATGCCAGAGAATTTACAAATCTCTAGTATATTACTGTGGGAATTAGCTTGCCGATGAGACGACCAAAGTAGGGGGTTCATAGTGAGAAGTCGGGTGGTTAGTTTTAATCCCATTGATGTATGTTTTGCGCTTAGACTGCGCATCAGAGGTGAACGTGTCCAACCTGACGATGGAGGGGAATGTCGAACATTGTCTTTATTTGGGGGTGAAGCTACACCATTGATAGAATTATTCAACTACTCTATGCGTATCAAGGTGATCATCAAGTGGATGATTTTTGTAGACTGTACATACTACTTGCATTTAGTGTGTTCTATTTTCCAAGAATAGGTAGGTGTGTGTACAGTGGCACGATTAACATGTTAGATGACTTGGATGCTCTTGGTAATTATTGCTAGGGTTTAGTAGTATATGATTTCTTAGTTAATAGTTTAAGCGTAGCTGCTTCGGTTGTGAAAAGGGGTGAGAATTCAACCCACAGACATATAATAGGATGTGCAGCTTTCCTTCAGGTACATATTTATAATATGTGTAAAATCATTGTAAATTTTTCCCATGTATGAATTTTATAGGCATATACTTATATTAGCCTTCCTAGTAAAACAATGTACTTAAATCTGACAATTGCTTGATGTAGATTTGGGCTTTAGATCACCTGTCCATGTGGAAAACAGACAGTAACCCCTGATTGTTTCCTTTTCCACGATTTCTAAATTGGCAAAACGTTTGATGGGGCATTTCGACACAATTTGGTAAGTATGGTTGAATTAGTGGGGTCCGGTAACATGTTTGGCAAGCAACAAGTTTTTGTATGCTAGTATTTTGTCAACCTTTGATATTTGTGTGTTTCGTGTATTTTGTGCATTATCAGATAATCGAGGATGTGGCTACAACGACTGAAGATATGCGGGTTGACATACTCAGAGAAGCATTGGTCGAGGCACAACCCCAGTTTGGGCATGATGGAGCAAGGTATTTTGATATGGAGGACCATGCTAGTGAACTTCGTCGGGTGGTGGCGGAGAATAGGCAGTTTACGGATATGATTTTCTTTCTGGAGCAAGAACTGAGTATGTTGAAACAAATAATGCTTTAGCATTCAGCGGCGGCTCCCTCAACTTCAACTGCTGCCACGGATCATCCTGGAAACATACATCGACAAAGTGATGCATTTATGATGCCATTCCATGGTGACAGTGAAAGGCATGAAGGCGATTCTCAGCAAAGGCTTGCTCGTGCATCACCCTTGACAATAGGAAGCCCACGGCTTCACAGTCATACTGCTGCTCGGAATGATGGTGAGGGTTGTTTGATTAATGTTAGATTTGCCTGGTTATTACGTTAGTTTTTCTCCTTTGTTTGACTTATCATATGTCTTTTATGTTGAGTTGTGCTTTTCTTATATATGATATTGTGACTGCAAGCTCTAAGATTAAGTTGGAGAAGAACATATACAAAAATGAAATTTTAGTGCATGAAAGATTTAAAAAAATTAAATTGCTATTTATTATATAGTGGAATAGGGAAGTAAGTAATTTTAGATGATACAAATGCAAAAATGGTAAATTTTAGAAGGGTACAATTACCATATCTTTCTTGTGGGAATTTTAAAAAATCGACATTTCTTTTCAGGTGAATCATTGGTAAGCCTACCTCAAGAGAATGATGAAGGTAATTGTGCAAACCTCTTTTTCACTACCTCAATTACTTTATATATACATAATTATTTAACATCTAACCATAGGTCAGTTGTTACACAGATGGAAATAATCTCCGGGTTGAAGCTAATGTTGAGGTTGTTACCACCGATAAGCCATTATCGAACATTGCCACGCGAGCAAAACTCATACCGAGGAAGCGTGTGGAAAGTGCATCCACTCGAACTCCATATGTATATGAGCTAAGGAAGAGGAAGAAGACCAAGACGTAACCGGTTGACTGATGGTTAATAGATATTCGGATGTGAACTTTGTAATGTGATTATAGGTTTTTCTTATATATTTATGTGTAGAATGTTTGATTTATTGGGTGGAGGTGGCTCCTTTGAGGAGTTTCAAATAGTTCATGTATTGATAATTTTTGCCTTGAACTTGACATTATTGAATTTAATTATTTTTGAGATGGTACATGTATGAAGGTCACTAATATCTTGTGGTACATGTTATGTGAATGTATTTGTTTAGTTATTTTTAATTGATTGGTATTGCCAAGTTGATTTTTAAACGAATATTACCCATTCTAGGATTAGTTCAATTTCAATTACACACGCCACCAATCTTGAGGACAAGTATATAAATAGTTGGCTTGCTTATGATTAACCAACTACCTGTTTCAATGCTTCTAAAAATAATTGGTTAACAAAGAACAAAAAAGTGGTTAATTGCCTAAAGAAGTTGCTTAACGAGGTCAATGATGGAAGGGTTGCATTTAAGTTGTGCATGACCATTAATTAATTTCTGTAACTCATTAACCACATTTTTGTTGGTGATTAACCAACTTTGTTTCAATACTTCTGAAAATAGTTGGTTAACCACAAAAAGTTTTTTCCTAGGGAAGTTGGTTAACGAAGTCAATGATGGAAGGGTTGCATTTAAGTTGTTCATGACCATTAACTAACTTCTGTGGCTCATTACCACATTTTTGTTCGTCATTAACCAACTTTGTTTCAATGCTTCTGAAAATAGTTGGTTAAGAAAGAATAAAAAAGTGGTTAATTGCCTAGGGAAGTTGGTTAACGAAGTCAAGGATGGAAGGGTTGCATTTAAGTTGTTCATGGCCATTAACTAACTTTGGTGGCTCATTAACCACATTTTTGTTCGTCATTAACTAACTTTGTTTCAATGTTTCTGAAAATAGTTAGTTAACGAAGAACAAAAAAGTGGTTAATTGCCTAGGGATGTTGGTTAATGAAGTTAAGGATGGAAGGGTTGCATTTAAGTTGTTCATGGCCATTAACTAACTTATGTGGCTCATTAACCACATTTTTTGTTCACATTCATTAACTAACTTTTTTTAACCACATTTTTGTTCGTCATTAACAATGCTTCAAAATAGTTGGTTAACGAAGAACAAAAAAATGGTTAATTACCTAGGGAAGTTGACTAACGAAGTCAAGGATGGAAGGGTTACATTTAAGTTATTATTTTCCTTTGAAAACATGAAAAGTTAATGACCTATGGAAGTTATGGCATGCAGCCTTAACCAACTTCGTGTAGTCATTAACCACTTTTTAGTTCACCATTAACCAACATTTTTTACAAGCGTAGAAATTGTCAGAATTATTATTTCCTTTGAAAACATGAAAAACTGATTTAGCCTTAAAAAATGAATGGGTAATGGACTCACGAGCAAGCCAACTCTTTGAATACTTATCCTTGGTATTGATGGCGTGTGTAATCGACATTGAACTGATCTTGAAATAAGTAATATTCATTTAAAAATCAAAATGGCATTACTAATCAAACAAAAATAACTAAACAAATACGTTCACATAACAAGTACCACAAGATATAATTCTGCTTCATACATGTATAATTTTCATTGGATACCTTATAAACTTGTACCAAAAAATTAGTTCTACCTGACCATTTATATAACCTTATATAATTATCTACACATTATAAGTACTATGTCATTCACTAAATTATACAAACAACCTATTCCAAAAAAAATCATAGGTTGGTTGCTTTACTTACAACAAAATAAATGTTTGAAATAATTAAAAGATCTAACATATTGTTATGTCATCACAGTTCAACCATTGCCACTACCACATTTCTCATTAGAAGTTGCCAAAAAATTCTGATTTCTGCTAGCACTAATATTTGAACCCATTATAGCTAAATCGACAGTTGCCCCATAAACCTGCAACACCAAAGTTAATTGCCTTAGTCTTTCAAAGTAAACATTAACCCCAATAAAAACTGTAAAGATTATAATTAATTAAAAAAGTTAAGTACAACGTCAATGTCCCTCGGCTCATGTTTCTTCAACTTTCCTGGAATAATTACTCATGGCAAAATTCATGTATGAAATCTCACTACTAGCAGCCTGAAAAAATATTTAAAAAAGTCAACTATAATCACTTGTAGAACCTAAAATTTAGCATATGTTTCACATGCCTTTGGGCCACTAGTGACATCATGTTGAAAATCTACAAGTAATGATAGAGAACTTTGTACTGGACTTTTTGCCAGCTACGAAATCCAACAACTATCTTTATAATCATCAACATTTGTGTTGAGGTTAACAGTTGTTGACTGTAAGGGAAGAATATAACTAAGTTAAATTATAAATTCTTATAACAGTTTACACATAAGAATGACTCCATCAATACTACTCCAAATCATAACAATCACTTTAACACTAATTACAATTTAAATTTAATTTTCGTGCACACACACACCATGATACAGTCATCATCTCGTTCACCAAGAGTCATAATTTCCATAAATGAGCATACATGTAACTTGTTTCCATTGATCTGACTCGTGCTTCCCTCAATACACTCCTACATAAACTAACACAAATAAATTAAAAACACATTTCAGAATATATGCGCTCTTTCTAAGAGAGTTAACAATACACAGTTGTTCCATACACAAAGAAAATATATGCAAATGCACTCACATTAATTGTGAACATGTGTGGACTTTGATGTGTTGTCTTTCTCTTTTTCCTCATAATTTGGTCAACTTTTGATACTTTCCTATTTGATCGAGGACGGCCTTTACGTGCTACACGTAATGAACTATAAATCTCACTTGATGACTCATTGGTTTGATAGCTTCCAGTGGAAATCACATTGCCTGTTTTGTGTTGACATTTATGACATGTGACATTATTGTGGTTCGATGTAGCAATCGACTGCACATTGCCTTTACATGCACGTAATGTTTAGAGAAAAAAATCACTAGCATTGTCACACTCCGCAGCAACTTCGGCAACCTCGTAAAACTCTTTCAATAAATTATCAAATCTTTGCATTTGAGGCTGCAACTGTTTCACATCATAACTGCTTTTGATGTATGCATGTTTCCTTCTTATATTTTTGCCCCATCTTGGCAAAATATATTTCGAAGGTATTTCCTTCACCATTTCTTGTGCAAGAATGGCAAGGGAATGTGATAGAGACCAAAGAAGCTCAAGTGGCAGCTCAACGGGCCCAATGCCCAAAGATGCACTGCGAGGACTTGGAGGCCCAATGACAAGGTCAAGAGCTAAGAAGGCTAAGGAGGATTTGGACAAAGAAGTCAACCACTTTCTCTCACTCAAGCCCATTCCAGAAGAAGGAGCACTCAAGATGGTCCAAATGATCTAAGTTGATGAAGGGCCCAATGTGGGGGCATGATTTCTTCTTAGTCAATTTTATTTAATTATGTATTTGAACCTTTTAATTTTCTCAGTTTTGGTTCTTATTTTCTTTTTTTGGGATAATTTTGTAATAAGGGTATTGTTTGACTTAATTTGCATGCATATGCAGAGCTAGGGATAGGTGTTGCCTTCTAGTTGGGCCTGGGCCACATTTGCGCTAGGGTTAGGATTAAAAATGCACTAGCTTGCTGCCTCCTTTAGCTAGACCTAGCCGCATACCTAATGCCTATAAATAGGCTTGTGTTTACTGCATTTGACACTTTTGAATTCAAGAATATTATTGCACTCCTTTGTGAGTTTTGAGAGCTTAGTTCTCTTGGGGTTCTTGGAAGAACCATCTTGGTTCTTATCAAAGGTTTCCTTACCTTTGTGGCGAATCTTCGCTTGACTTATCACTCTCCAAGAGTGTGGCGTCTTCTTCCTTCCATTCCTTGTCTTTCTTCCATCTTTTCTTTTTTACTATTCATGTACTGTTCACGCACTATTTACTGTTCATGCACTGTTCATGGTACTGTTCATGTACTATTCACCCCTTCATCGTTTAATTCTTTAAAACACGAAATCAACTCAAGGACGATCCGTAAAAACAATATGCATCCAACTTGGATCATATCAGAATGTCTACACACAATACCTTTAAACTCAAACAACAAGCATTTGCATCTAACATCATGATTGTTGTGATTAAATACCACCTCAACTGTTCTTTCTTTCATACATCCAACTACTACCATATCCTCTAACACATCATAAGTAGAAATTCCATCCTCAACACATTTAATGCAAATAGAACAATTCATTTTACCCTTAAATTCAACTTGAACCTTGTTAAACTTCGCATATGTATACTCACCTTGGAATTGCCTCTCAATCATAGAGTTCGACCCACATGCAATAATGCTGTTAAATGATCGACAATCTGCCTCATATTCCTTTTCTGCCTTATCGTGGAGAGCATTATCATACTACCTTACAAATTGCTGCAGAGTTGTTGTTGAGTTTATATCCATAAAAAAATACGTTAATGCTCTCGCTCCTCTGAGTCATTAACATTCCAGCCCAAAAATCTTTCTTCAAAAAGATTGGGACCCATTTATATCGCTCATTATACAACCCACTCAACCATTCATTGTCTTGTAGGTCATGTTGTTGAACGAAAGTAACCCACTTTCCTTCAAATTCAGCCTTTGTCAAGGAATCATAAACTGCATTTTTCATTGCATCCTTGATATTGTTATATTCACCATAACCTTTCAACTTCTCTGGGATTTTTTTCATGATATGCCATAAGCACCATCGATGGAGAGTAGCAATAAACACTATCTGGATTGCATTTTTCATGGTCTTGCATTGATCAGTGATAATACCATTTGGAGCCTTACCTGACATACAATTAAGCCAAGATTCAAACAGCCACACAAACGAATCAGTGTCTTCGGTAGATAGTAAACGACATCCTAGCAAGATTGATTGCCCATGATGATTCACACCAACGAATGGAGCAAATGACATGTCATACCTATTTGTCAAATAGGTTGTGTCAAACGTCACAACATCTCCAAATGATTCGTATGCAGTTCTACTTCTTGCATCAGTCCAAAAAACATTTTTCACGTGAAAGTTATCATCCAAATCTATAGAATAGAAGAAATGACTATTTTGTTATTGTATCCATGAAAAATAACTCCTTAGAGCCTTACCATCACCCTCCTTCTCAATTGCACGTCTTTCCCTCCCAACATAGTTTCTCACGTCTCGTTCAACAAATAGTAAATTATCATACCCTCCTACATCATGAATAAGAGAACGGAAGGTCTTGTTCAGCCTCACGCCTACTTCATTGTTGATCTCTATTCTTCTCTTCACGTGCATGCTGATATTTCTGTTTCTATGGAACATCCTTGCCTTCGCAGGGCTAAGATCATGAAAGTGGTCAAGTATAACTTTTTTTATGCACCAAAGTCCATTTTTGTTCAAACCAACAGTTATCTTCGCTTGACAGTTCTTCTTGATTGTTGGATATGTATTCAAATCATTTGGTACTGTTGACACGCGACTCCCTTCTCGTGAACATGCTAGAATGAAGTATTTTAACTTTTCATCATCTCCTTTTCTTGAATTTCTAATGATGAAATCAAATCCCTTTGCATTAGCATACTGCCGATAGAATGACTTAAAGGCTACCACCGAAGGAAATATAATACCTGTTGCAGGCTCACAAGGTTCATATTGCTCATTGCAGCTGTCACTCATAATTAACTCAGTTTCATTTGCTTCTTCAATGCATTGAGCACCGCCACCAACATCATCTAACACCTTACTGCCATTCACAGTATTTCATCCTCCATGGAAGCACCTATTTCTAATTCCATTAACCTGCACATGCAAAACTCATGTTACCATCCAAAAAATCAGCAAGTGGAAAGCATTTTATCTATCAATGGTCAACAAATTTTCCAAAGTGACTATAAGACATGGTCTTTCATATTATATATGAGTTAGAGTTATAGTAAAGAAAAATATGACTATTATTTTACTGCATTTTTTACTCTTGGTTAACGAGGTAGAAATTTATGGTTAATAATGTATATATATTGGTTACTAGGTAGAATCGTGGTCAGTGGTTAAGCCGTTAACCATCCACTGCACGCCATTAACCATAAATTTATACTGCGTTAACCAAGAGTTATAAATGGTGTAAAAAAAAAGTGACATGATAAGCAGCAGAATCAACAAACACAAGCAACCACCTAACATGCCACAAAGATAACAGACCATCAAAGAATCCAACCCTTCTCATTTACATGCAAAATTAAACCCATTCACATGTCATTAATTTCCCAAGAACAGGACAAAGTAAAAACTGCAGGAACTGACTTTTAAAGTCATATTTTTACATGGTTTAGTGTTGTACTTTATATGCAGCAACAGTATAGGCACCTAGTTTATCTCTGCTAATTTATTCATCTTCTGTCCACAGTCAATCCTAATAGTATTGCTTCTTTATTGTTTATATATTTGCACTCTACCGAGCAGTAAAATCATAGAAGGTAGAACAAGCAATATGTAGATTAGTCCGTTAATTTTCTGGTTATTAAGACTAAAGGAACTTTGTATGTGCTTCAAAGAATAGTGAATAATATATCTTTGTTGTCTTTCTTCTCTAAATCTGATATCACCAGTGCCAGATTCATCCAAAACATATATATTTAAGCTTTAAAAGTATGTCACAGTCATCTTACAAGGTTTAAGGGATTTAACAATGATAGTTAAAATACCTCAAGAATCATAAATCTTTATGATGTACTTGAAATTTCTGCTTGTTAAAGCAAACTAACATCTACTTTATCTCTAATCAAATTATTATACATGAAGCAGCAATAATAGAAAGCTCTATCTGAATACTGATGGCAAATGACAAAGTAAGTTTTTAAGCATTCATATAGAAGATTTTTCATGATTTGAAGTCTAATTTTTGTGATGATAAAGTGTATTTCATAAGTCTTAGGTTTTAATTGTAAACCCCTGATCACGTAACATGTTAAGCTCATTTTAAGCAAATTGTTAGGAAGAATTTAGTTAAGCAATGATTCCATTGTCTATGCCTAGTCCTTTAGACTTCTATTTTAAGAGAGAAAAAAAAGAAGGAAAACTTAGAATGCCAATGGGATTTTACTGTGATTACTTAACCTAGTTGTCTTAGATAGCTAAATTATAGAGTTATTATAAAAGTATGACTCATAAGTATACTTTGCTAAAAGACAGGAAAAAATATCTAATCTACTCAAGCAAGCATCTCTGTTGCTAGGGCCAACACTAGGATATCCTGCTTACTAGCTAACTACATGTACTTATTCTAGTCAGAAGATTATGTATGATTAAGTTAGAGTTAAACTAAAATGGGTTCTCATCCACCCAAATAAAGCCATAGAAAAATAAATAATTAAGTAGTTGATTAATTGATCATATACAACTATTAAGTTCTTAACTTTTCATGTAGTGACCATTTACGTATCTAATAAGGTAGTGTAACTTGTTATATAATCCCACCCAACCATGTGGTTCTTCCAAGGCAAAATGGCTGCTTATTTTCATTGTTCCTATGGCCTATTTCTCTCATGTTCAATTTATTTTGTTCAATCAACGTCAACTCCTCAAGCTCCTCAAATAAAATTAATTTCACCAAGTGTTTCAACATGGTTTTTCCCCTTCTCTAATAACATATTTTTCTTAAATATCTAATTATTTGTTTTCTTTACATACAGGTCTATATAGTCTATTTGGGGCTCAACCACATCGTAATACATTGAGCTAATGGAGAAAGTACCTTGATGAAAGACAGAGGGCAGCGAAGGCAACGGAGCTTTGTGCGAGCTACAATGGCAGCGGAGCTTTATGCGAGCTACAACGGCAGCGGAGCTTCATTTCTAAGTATGGAGGCAGCGGAGCTGCGTGCGGGCTACGGAGGCAGCAGAGTTTCGTGCGGGCTACGAAGGCAGCGACGCTAGCTGGGCTTTGTGCGGTGGACGGAGGGACATGGGCGACAGAGTTGAAAGGGAGAAGGAGTGAAAGAAGTCAGAGATGGAGAAAGAGAGAGAGGGGGGGAATGAGAGGGAGAGGGAAATGAGACGGGGGAGGAAAACGAAATTGATGTCTTAATTTTTTCTTTTTTAAAAATGAAATTAATGACATGGCAAAGGTGTTAAAATTGGTGTACTTATTGTACACGGTAGGAGTATCATTTTTCATATAGAGGATAGCCTACAAACATGATGTGAATACAGTAATAGGCGTGGAACATCATACTCTACCCACACACCTTTAAAAAATCTTCTAAAAGAATTTGTTTATTGTAAAAGCTCATGATACTGTTGATGCTACATTAATTTAACTTTGTGTGTTTTGTAATAGGATAAACTCATGTAAAGTTTTTTAAGTATTTATAGTATTATTTAATAAAAATATAATATATATCTTATTTTTTAATTATTTTATCATTGTTTTTAAAATTTTATTGATGAACTGTAGAAAAATATATACATATTATATTTTTATTAAAAAAAATCATAAATACCTAAAAAAATTATTTAAATTTTGTCCTTTATAATATTTATAGAAAGATGCGATGAATGAAGCTCCGCATTTTTTTTTGTTTTCCTTCCAAGAATTAAGTAACAGATAGAAGCTCTCAAGTTGAAGTGATCCTAAATCCTAATATTAAGAAAGAAAAAGAAAGATTATTAGAATTGAGTTTCAATAATAATAAAAAAACATGTTTATTTATGTCTTTGTCTCTTTAATGAGTATATGTGTCAAAATTAGGAGAAATTTTTATTTAAATATAATGTACTTAATTTGATGTACTAAATCAATTAAAATTTAATATTTTTATAAAATATCATGAAATTAATTATGAGACACAAAATTTATAAAATTTCTGTAAAAATTATAATTATAAATTATAATTTAATATTTTTATAAATCTTTTTATAAATATAATATTTTTTTATTTATGTAAAAATTTCTCCAAACCTAATCAGGTTGCATTAGACCAATTATATTTCTAGTCAAGTTGGGTAAAAAATGTTATGTATTAGTAAATTACCAGGCCAACTCAGTCCTATGCAAACTATGAGTTGGGACAACCCAACCTACATTTTGTTCTTTAGTTTTTAACACTTACAAAATTTTATTGTTATATTTCAACATTTGTTTTTCTTTTTTATAGTTTAAATTTCATCAAACATTAAATAATTTTTTTGCGATAAAAATATTAATTTATATTAAAAAATAAAAATAAAATCTTTATATAACATATAAATTATATAATAATATCTTAATTAAAAAATAAATATCGAACTTACTACTCAACTCACCTCAGCTAGCCGCATTGAGCGAAGCCAAAATTAGGTTGGCCCAATTGGGCTAAGATTTAATTTTTCACCAATTTTGTTTTTGTTTAACTTATCTATTTTATTAAACTATTTGGTTTGGCTCATTAAATTTAATTCATTTTGATACCTTTATTTAGATTAACTCATTTTAATGCTCCTACTATTACTAATAAGTAATGATATTGATATGTGATAATAAGACTTGAATTCGATGTGACATAAGTTGGGCTAGTGTAAAGGAATAAGGGACTTAAGTAAGATGAATTGATTAAGAGTCTATCGTCTTGCGTGAGGTGTATCATTTATGATGACAATTCAACAAAATTTAATACTTTTTTTTTAATGAATAGCTCGTTTATGATAACAATCAAATAGATGGAATGGTCAAATCTATAAAATTTGGTTTTCTTTCTTTTTTTGAAAAAAAAGTGGATCAAGGTCCCTTAAAACTTTGACCCATTTGTAATTAGCCACCAAAATTATAACATTTTCATATTTAATCACTAAACTATAACAATTATCATAATAAGTCATTCCATTAACTCTCCATTAAGTTATTAATGGAGAAGTGACGTAATTAAATCAGAACCCTCCATCTGCATGCAATTTAATCATTCATGTTAATTTTTTTATTATATTTTTGTATATTTATCATTTCATCATAAATTAAAAAAGTAAACTTAAAAAAAAAACAATAAAAGAAAACATATCACATGATTCTCACGTTGTCTTTTCCTTTTTATGGCAATAATCTCATTCTTTCTCATGTCATGTTAGCAAGTAGTCATGTGCAGATCACGTGACTTTCACAATCGTTAGGAATTTAATGAAAATTAAATAGAATAACCTATTGTGATAATTATTATAGTTTAAGAATTAAATAAAAAAAAATCAAAGTTTAAGTGGCTAATTATAAATGTGTCAAAATTTAAAGAGCCTTTATTCACTTTATATATATATAAAGGGGCAAGAATGTCAAAAGAAAAACTAAGGACTTAAAGGTATGCGATTGTTATATATACATCATCTTTAATTATGGTGTATGGTGCACTACTCAAAATGACCTGCAGTGGCAGGTCAGTCGGTTGAGTTTTTTTTTTTTTGGTAAAACTGTCAAACACCACTAGAACCATCCCACCCCCACCATCAGGACGGTGCGACGCGAACGGTAGAAGTGGACCTAGGCAGCGTTCGCGGTTGGTGTTACGTGGTGGTTTATGGAAGGACGCAGTGGCTTGTGATGGTGGCTTGTGGACACGGGTGAGAGGCGAATCTGCATGGTGGTTCGCGAATCTAGCATCGAATTTGCGTGGTGGTTCGCGTGAGAGGCGAATCTGCGTGGTGGTCATAGGTTGAGATAGAGGTACACGGTGGTTGGGCGTGGAACAGGGCGGTAGTTTCGGGCTTGACTCGCAGGTCACGTGCTAGCTGGAGCAGAGGCTGAGGTCGCGGTGGCTGATGTGAGTATGAGGCTCAGTGGATATGTGGCTCGCGGATCTAGCGACACAGCTCATGGGTGGCAGATCTGATGGTTCGTGGGTTCTGAGTGGCTGGGAGCTGTAGTTTCCAAATGGAGCGGAGGCTGAGGTCGTGATGGCTAAGCGGGGAGGCTGAGGTCGTAGTGGTTAGGCGGGGAGGCTAAGGTTGAGGTGGCTGGGCAAGGAGGCTGAGGCCGTAATGGCTGACGACTGTGTGTGAGGTGGTTTTTGGGTGGTGATGGCTGTAACACCCCAGGCTGACCCCGGAGGCGTTAACACTATACTCAGTATTGTCTGGCATTGGGCGCAATGTTCAATTCCCACCTTCAGGTCTACAACCCCTTCTTAGAAATCGAACCCACGACACCAAGCCTTTTGTTCCACTCAAGGTGGACACCTCTCACCAGTTGAGCTGCAACTCAATTGGTGAGAGGTGATTCCTTTGGGAATGTAAAGACCCTTGGTGTCACAAGTTCGATCTTAGGAAGTGCTGGAGCGTGGAGGTGGGATCGAATGACCTCCTCATAGGTGTACAATACCGAGTATAGTGTTGACGAGCTCCTAGTAGAGAGGGTGGTTGTCACATTAAAAAGGCACCTTTTTAATATAACACCTCGGGTTGACCTCGAAGGCGTTAACACTATACTCAATATTGTCTGACATTGGTTCGGAGTTACGATTCTCACCTTCGGTCTGCAGCCCTTCACTAGGAATCGAACCTACGACCAAGCCTTTTGTTCCACTCTAGGTGGACGCCTCTCACCAGTTGAGCTGCCTCTGGGGTTAGCTCGGGGTGTTACAGTGGCAATGGAGAGAAGAAGGGTGGTGGTGGTGGCAGTGGAGGAAGGATGGATGGTGGTGGTAGTGGTGCAATTTTTCATAACCTGCTAAGCAGGTTTCTTGTACTTGATCTAAGTCATTGATATTTTTTATGTTTAAATCAATGACTTAAGATGCAAGATGTATCATACACCTTAATTTTTAAGGTGTATATTAGAAATGGTCACTAAAGTTAACCTAATCCCCACGTAGTCTTACCAAAGCAAGCTAACAAGGGGTGGAGGAGGGTGCTCTAAAATAGAGAGCTCAAATCTAGAAGAATGGGCAAGTTATTTTGAGTTTAATTTTGATGTATTATTATTGTAGATATTTTTTATATTATCATCTAATTTTGTATTAATTTATTACTTAACGAGTTAGATTATACTAACAATTATATAAGATGTTGAATTCATTAAATAATATTTAAATTAATTTGTTGATTCCTATACTTTTTAGAGATATTCAAATATATTTATATATTTTAAAATTTATAATTAATTCCCAATAATTCCTTAATTTTCTAATTTGGACTTTATGATTAATGTACTGTTGTTATGAATTATAATGTTCAAATCGTAGGTTGGATCTAAGGACTCAATTTTTTTCAAAAAAAAATGAAACTACAAGGATTTAAAAAATTGTAAATATAGTTTCAAAACTTTTTAATTAAAGTAATTGAATACAGCCTCCCGTTAAAAGAACTATAATGCTGCTCTAACAATAGAAAATTAATGAAATTTTTTAAAACTATAGAGATCTAATTATTAATTTTTAAACTATAAAAATATATTTGATTTTTTTTTCAAAAAATATAGACTTACAATTTTTTAGTTTTTCAAAATATTTTAATTTTTTTGTAAATAAAAGTTTAAGATACTTCCTTATTTAAATGTCAAAACAAATCATTAATCTTAACAATAATTTAAAGTGAATTTACAAATTATTTACCATTAGAAAATGTCTAATTTCGAATATAAATCATACAATTATCATAAGAAAAGATCGACTAGATAAATCAATTCTTGTTAAGTATTTTTAAAGTATTTGTATCTAAAATTTTGTCACAATTAAAATAGACCCAAATCAATATAAATATGTTATAGATGTCAAAATATTAAGAGTGTAATGTCCGCGTCTCGCAACAAAAAGTATATGGCCACGACAAGAATCCACGCCTGAGATCCCAAATCAAAAGTTCCATTTAAGACTTAAACGCATGAAACACAAACATGGACACGAATATAAATATAAGAAATAATATGAATACAAATATAAAAATATATTAAATTTATGAATATAAATACAATATATATAAATTAATATTTAAATAAATTAAAGAATTTAGTTTATATATATATATATATAATTTAAGAAAAAGACTTAAATCCATGAAACACAAACATCTACACAAATACAAATATAAGACACAATATGAATACAAATATAGAAATATATTAAATTTAAAAAATTGTAGAACACAAATATGATATATATATAAATTAATATCAAAGTAAATTAAAGAACTTAATATATATATATATATATATATATATTGTAAAATTTAAGAAAAAATTAATAATTTATTAATATCATTTCTATAAGTTTAAAGATTTATAATATTTTATATATGTCATATGTATTAATATTTGCTACCTAATAAATCACTCTTAAAAAATATAGAGTATAATTTCTATTGACATATTCTAAAAAATTTCTAAATCAACTTCTTCTAATAGAACCACATGTGCATAAAAAAAATTAACTAGAGAGAATATTGGTGTGAGATAAGCTTCAGTGACGACGAATTAGATGACTTGGTACAAGTAGAGATAGAAGGAGCAGATGAAAATAGTAGTGTGTGAAAAGATAAAACTTAAAAGTTTAATAGTGACGTGTGAAAAGATAAAACTTAAAATATCAGTATGTAAAAATAGTGATTTAGGATGTCAATCATGTGATTAGGCTTGAGTTGGTTACATGCTTACTAATTGAACGTTAGTCATGAAAACTAATTTTTTTAAAAGAAATATTAATGAGTCGTGTCCAAGTCATGTACTAAACGTGTTCAAACGTGTCTGAGACGTGTCTAAAGTGAAAAAAAAATAATCTTTTTAATTGGACACATTCAGACACGCAGGACACATGTGTCGTATAGGTGTCTCTATGTGTCTGACATACAGACACGCCTAAAAAATTATGTGTCCGTGCTTTATAACTTGAAACTAATCATATTTTTAGTAGGTCCATTTGGTGCGTAGGATAGAATAAGGTCTCATTGTATTATAGCAAATTGTATAAGACTTAATAAAATTTTACTATTATTTAGTATTTGACATGACATTGTATAAGATATTGTGTTGTATAAGATAATAATACTATCATGTGTTTGTTGATTCACTGTATAATATTAAATATAATAAAAAATTAACATTTTCGACTAAAATACCCTTTTATAAAAAATATATTATATTCATCAAATTTATTATGTTCTACTAATAAAAAACTCTGCCTTAGTTAAAAAAAAACTAACTTATACTAATAAAAGTCCACTTTTAGATAACAAATTTGAACTTAAATTAACCTAGGCCCTAACTCATAATAACATACGCAAATATATATATATATATATATATATATATATATATATATATATATATATATATATATATATATATATATATATATAAAAGAATGAGAAGAGCAAATTTTCCTTAATATTAGACGACGCAGAGTTTAAGAAAAAGGTGGCAGTGTTGTAGGTTTAACAGGAGTAAAGGCTTGGAGGCAGTACTCGAGGGTTAGGCAACGGTGGTTTTGATTGATGGCGGGAAAGGTGGTTCGTAGGGTGATTGAAGTTGTCTGTGGTGAAGGAAGGCAGTGACAGGTTGTGATGGTGTGTGTTTGGTGCGATAAGTAGAGGTTTGTAGCCATGGATGGGGCTGTGCAATCCTAGTTGTGGTGGTTTGGATGAAATCGACAGGTTGGGAACGACGACGACCGGTAGAGACGAAATTGGGTGACATTGTAAAGGAAGAGGCAATGAATGATTGACGTTCGAGTGATAGAGCTGTAAAAGGAATATTTTCATATGAGCTTATCCATCAAAACTTAATCAGGCCTAATCCTACTTCCAATACTTGATTAAGTTATACGTTATTTTAATGTATAAGAAGGATATATTAGATAAGCTTATACGATACTGTGATTGCACTAAATAACTGATAAAGTCATAATGTATTGTATAAATTTATCATATCAAGTCATATACGTCGTGCAAAACGTGCTGTTAGTTCTAGTAAAAAAAATAAAAATAAAAAAACCATATCTTTAGTTCACCAAAATCAAATGCATGGTGACGTGTGTAAATTTTTGATACCTTGAATATGAACATGGCCACTGGGCTTGGATTAAAGCCTCACAAATTAGACTAATTGTTAGACTGGTTTGCCTATTGTTCAATATGGATCGATCCAACATCTATCCTTCTTTGCTGCATCTTTGCATCTTTTCCCAAAAACCTGCATTTCAGTGTATGACTGCATCCTAACCTGCATACAGTAGATTGCTTTGTACAATAAGGACTACAATTGGGGTTAAAGTTGTACAAATATAGACGATCCTCTCATAATCATATTGTGTGTGTAGATCCTACTTTAGCTCTAGCACTATCTCTATGGGAGCCTGATGGTGCCTGCAATCCAAAGAAGGACAAACCCTTGTTATTAATAAATGATCCAGTCAGTTCAAGTGCAACCAAGCTTTAGAAAGGTTTCAAAAAACAGTCCGCTACGCTTGATGCGATAGTAACAAAACGATGGCGATGGCCGCCACTATTGCAACAGGCCGCAATTGTGGCTGTATCAACCTGCATCATGCCAAAATAGCCGTAACGCAACTGCAATCGAGATTTAAAACTCTGATTGTACCAATGCTTTCAACTTTGGATGATGATAAGCTTGAGCATTACTACTTACCTGCACAAGTAGGGGATTTCTATGGTATTTTTTTTTTCAGAATTTGGTATCAAAGTGAGATTTAATTAAAAATTTTAAACTTAATATGATGTCACCTCGAAGTTATTACTAAGACTCAATATCTTTAAGAAGTGAAATTAATTGAAAAATGTGCTTGAATCTTATGTTTTCCATTTAATATACTGCACATGGAATTTAAACAAGGTAAAGAACTTTGTGATTGTTATCCGAAAGTTTTGCTACATATAAAAATGAAATCACTTGCCTCATTGCCATTTGAGCCACCAAGAGTAGGTAGACCCAGATGAACTATGTACCCAGAATCAACCAACATTTCTCATTCGATGACCCTAAAATAGTTGAGATATAACAACCACACTGGAAGGATTTAGTATGAAATGAATATGTTGTACAAGCAAGTTACCTGTGCACAATAACCATGCTGTCTACCCAGGCCCCAGGCATGGGTTAAGTCATTCTACATACGAAAATATAATTAGAGAAGCATGACCATAAAAGAAGAAACCATGCAGAATTGAAAGAGCCTCTTAGACAAAATAGCAATAGTTCACCGATTATATATGAATTCAAATTGCACCACACCCTATGATTGAACATACTAGTAATACAAACAATACATTCTTCTTTGTAATTGTGTAATCATTTTCCTATCAATCAAGTTGACCGTATGATTAAATTATGAATACATGGCTCAGGATCCATATCATTCCTAGAGGTTGAGACAGAAAGAGGACGGTGTAAAAGAAATTAGGACTTAATAGTTCTAAAATAAGCAGACCAAGTTTTATCTTGTAAAAGGTTGTTCATTTAATTTGATCTACAGTAAAAAAAGGTTCTTCTAAAGTAAGCAATTTTAACATGGGAGACTTGATCAGGTATTAAAACCACAAAAAAGTTGGAAAAAGTAAATAACCATGATATCATTATCATGTCATATAATGTTCTCATGCGGAAACAGTATATCATAATCTTCACAATGGTTCATTGCCAAGTTGACTTGGAGTTTACCTGGATCATATGCCATACACATCGCCAAGACATTTTAGAGAATACTGGTGCCATCATTTCCACCCAACTGCAAAACAAGTTCTTTCAATATTAAATTACAAATTCTCTTTAATAGCATAAATGACCAGAATGAGTTAAAAAGGAAGTTAAAAGAAAATAACATGTGACAGAGTGTGCAACTGTTTACCCTGTGCAAGGAGGAGCAGTGCTATGGTCATCACACCTTCCACTATCTTTTTGTTGGAGGAAATACTACATCTTCCTTTCAATTTTTTGGAAAATATAACATTCACGTTAATCTCTTTTGGAGAATATCACATCTTTTTTTACACAAACATGTAATAAATATTAGTAATTAAAAAAAATATCACACAAATCACGCACAAAGTTTAACATGATTCAATTAATATGCCTACATCTACGGATGAGAAGAGTCAAATCTACTATCAAAACAAATATAGCCTGCAAGCCTTACAAGACAATCTCTCTCAGACTCTCACTCTCATAATCCTACTAATTTCCAAATACAGTATTTATAACACACCCTTCCCAGTTCCTATTATAAATAAATCTCTCACAAATCTTATTCATATCTCACAAATCTCTAACATATTTTTCAAATCTTTTAACAATTATTTAACATATTTTGACATATATTTACATATCTTCACAAAATAGGAAGCTAACGATAACAATCTTTAATGAAATTTGGGTCAAACTCAACAATCTCCACCTTGAGCCAAATTCCATCATCATCTCAAACAAAACAATCTTCAGATCTTCAAATCTATCGTTATCAATGGAACACGCCGCTTGACCTCAATGCCAAGAAGACTTTCAACAACACTTGCCGCCATTCATAATGCTCAATCTTCCAAATCTTCAAATCAAATCTCTGTGCTTGCATCGTCGTTATATGGAAAATGCCGCTTGATCTCAATGTCAAGAAGACTTTCGACACATCTGCCACATCTGCCTCCATCAGAACAAGACACACCACCTGACCTCCATTGTCAGGCAACCTTTCGACACAAGGACTTAAAGGAACTATATCATTGCCTAGATCCTCGAACCATCGGCTCTGATACCACTTGTTGGGAGAATTACTGCATCCTCTTTTCAATCTTTTGGGGAATATCATATCCTCGTCAATCTCTATGGAGAATACTACATTTCCTTTTACACAAACATGTAATAAATATTAGTAATTGAAAAAAATATCACACAAATCACGCATAAGATTTAACGTGGTTCGACTAATATGCCTACATCTAAGGATGAGAAGAGTCAAATCTACTATCAAAACAAATATAGCCTGCAAGTCTTACAAGATGTAACACCCTGAATTTCCTATCTCTTAAACAGTAATTTTGACAATTAACAGAATTTTACTGTTTAGTAATTTCTGAGTGCTGTAATATTATTTTGATTATTCCACACAGTATTTGATCGTTTAAGTGATTTACTCCGTGTCGAAAAAATAATAATTTTTTAAAACTAGGAGAAAATCTTTAAATATTTATTTCTACGATTTGTTAATTATTTTTAATAATCTGACTTGATTTTCATATGTTTTCTAATATTTGTGATTTTTGTGGATGATTATGAATTTGTTTACTGTATGTGGTCCCAGGTGACCTTACGTGGGTCCAGGTGGGTCCCGCAAAGTAAAAATTTTTCTACGCATAGAAAAATTTGTACTGTTTAGACGGAGACAGGGGATCTTACTAAACCTGAATCCGAAATAGTTTTAGAAATTTTCTTGTAATCTAAAATTTTGTCACTCGTATATAATTATCTGGACGATAAAAATACAAGAAAATATTATTAAGAGTGGTTATAACGTATATAAAAATAAATATTATATCTTGCCTTAGTCAACATTAATGGCTTGGACATCCATTATTGATTTAATCAACGGTTAAGAAATAAACTTAATGAAGAAGCATTGGATAT